>PVJX010008265.1:0-66562 GCA_004027295.1 Dolichotis patagonum | reverse complement strand
GCCTGTTGCATCCTAAAAAGAAAATGTAGTTTTTCATGAGCAATGTGACTATGTCAATTAAATCTGTTGTCATTTTCTAATACAGACAATTTCAGTGGAATACTGCTAGACTTCACTCACAAAATGATGTAGTGGAATTGTTTATATACAAATGCTTATGACACTATAATTGATAGAAGTAAAAACCCAACAATGCCATCTGTCAATAACTGGCCAGTAGATAAATCATGATGGTGCATTTATCTACATGGGAGAAAATCAGCTGCTAGAATCAGCCTTTCAGAGAATACCAAAGCATGAGTAATGGTCACTGTCGTGGTGGTCTTGATGGGAATCGCGTGATTCTCCTGGGCTTCAGGCTTCCTCTGGGATCATTTAATGTTTCAGATCTCTAGCCCGGATGTCTGTAGGTACTATACATTAGGAATGTTCCCACTTCTCTAAAGTGAGATCTCAGCCCTGCAGGAATGAATTTGGATGAGAAGTAATGTGAAAGTGTCTCTAACGTCTGCACCCTTTCACTATTCACAGACAGCTGCTGGGAATTTCTGTAATGCAAGATCTCAGGGCTTCAGGTGGTACAGGAAAACAGACTTAGGCCTTGATTTCAGATCAGTGGTGATCATAGTGGAAACCAAGGCAAAATAAAACATCCATCATACTGATCTACTCGTTAAAGCTTTCGTACTTTTTCTAATCGTGTTTCAGTCTTATTTTGATTTTTTTAAAATATTGCATTAAAATATCATTAATCTTAATTACTGGTGTATCAATAGCCCCTTAAATCTGAGCTGCACTGACTGCCCCTCGCTTGTCCCTGTAGATGAGGAGCAGATGTGATACACGTGATTCTCCTGGTCATAAAAGGTGAAAGGGTAAGGGACCCAATGCTCACTTTCCTCCAAAACTCCTTCCCCTGATTTTTTATAAAGTGTAACAATTTACTATAAACAGTTTCAATGTTCAGAAAATCTGAAATTATAGCATAATGAGCTCCCCATCCTCATCACTCGCTTTCAACCACTGTGAGCATTTTACTGCATATACTTTATTTGTCCCCAGCAAGGTGTTTTTAATGGATCACTTTGAAACGTAAGGTAAGCACACATTTAGTTAGCACACATTTTCTGAAAGAACATCCTCTCGCATAACCATGATGCAACCATCCTATATAACACAATATAATTCCTTAATCTGGCAGTTTCCAATCTGTGTGCCAAGGTACCGAATGTGTCAAAGCACCTTCCCAGTGTCGTGGGATATTTTAGCATCACTAGGGAAACACAGCAATATGTGACATTTATCAGACACCACTTGTCAGAACTATCAGCTCAGGATGGTTTACAGATTCCGTTTTAGATTCCTTTTGATAGTCTCAGATTAAAATCAGGATTGGGATGGTTGCTTTTATAAGAAGTAGGCACCCTGCAAAATCAGTTTGCAACAAGAAGTAAGTGTGCTGGTTTCCAATCTGATTTCAAGACGTGAGAATTCCTGCATCTCTTAACAGACGCACATGGATCATTAGTAAGTAACCATGCTTATTTCAGGGTAAAAGAAAAATATTTTGTCAAATTACTTGTTTTTGACATGTTACTAATTTTAAGCCATAAGACATAAATATTTATTAAGTTGTTTGGAGAACAATTTAATGAACCCAGCTGTTGTATTTTGGTCCGGCATGTGGCAAAATGTTAGTTCTTGAGGCTGAAGTGAGAGGATCACATGTTCAAAGCCAGTCTGAGAAAATTAGTGAGATCCTGTCTTAGACTCAAGTTTAAAAAAAAAAAAAGGCAGGGGAAAGCTAGTGGTAGAACCCTTGTCTAGTTTGCGAGAGGTCCTGGGTTCAATCTCCAATAACCATAAAAGAAAAATAAGTGTCAGTACATTGATGTAACCATAAAGCATGAAGTTGGAGGATGTCCCCCAGTTCAGTGTTACCTGTCTTCTTTAGCATCTACATTGTCAATGTCTCCTATCAGTATAATGTATTTATTACAATTCATGAATCTAGAGTGACCAATCATTATTTCCCAATGTCCATAAGGATTCATTCTTTGTGTTATATATTCTATGGATCTGGAAAAAGTATAATCCTATGTGTCCGTCTTAACAGTATCATGCAGAGTCGTTTCACTGCTCTAAAAGATCCTCTGTGGTCCACCTATATTTACTCTTCCCTGTCCCCCAACCCTGGCAACCACTAATTTATTTTTTATGGTTTGTGTAGTTCTGTCTTTTGCAAAACAGTATGCAGCTGAATGTATAGTACACAGCCTTCGTGGACTGGCTTTTTAATTTATTAATAAGTAATTAAGATTGCTCCATGTATATTCAAGTCTAGGTAGCTCATTTGCAGCAGTATTATTTGTTTTTAGCTACAATATTCCATTGTCTGACAACAGAGCCACACTCTACCCATTCGCCTAGCAAAGAACATATTGATTGTTTCCAAATTTTGATGATTATGAAGACACCATCCAGGTGCAGATATCCTCGGTGAACATAGCTTTTTAATTCCTTGTTGGAGTAAATGCCAAGAGGGGAAATGGCTGGGCTGTATGGTAAGAATGTATTTAAATTTACCTAAGAAACCACAATTGTCTTCCAAAGTGGCGGAACAGTTTTCTGTGCCCACAGCATGAGTGAGACTTCCTGTGGCTGCATACCCTTCCCAGCACTCTCAGTTGTATAAAATTGGCCTTGATTTGAAGTCTTCTCATAGGTGCTTAGGGACATTCTCCTGTTTGGCAATAAATCAAGAGCCTTTTGTGCTGTGCATTGCTTTTGGTTGTTAGATCTTTTAGTTTCTTTTAATTTGCTAAAAATAGCTGTGGCAGTCTTGTTCTCTGTCTCTGTCTCTCTCTCTCTCTCTCTCTCTCTCTCTCTCTCTGTCTCTCTCTCTCTCTCTCTTTCTCTCTGTCTGTCTCTCTCTCTCTCTCCCTCCCTTCTCTGTCAATTATTTTCCCTCTGGTACTCTGCCCACTAACTAATCTCTCTGGCGTGATTGGATTCTCAGCTCCATCTCTTCAATTTATGGAATTTTCTCAACTTCTCTTAGGGTTCCCCTCCCTACACAATCACCCAGAACCTCTTTCTGGACAGAAACTGGGGAGATGATAAGTCTTCCTGTTACAGTTGAAATATAAAAGGCCCCCTCCAAAGTCTCACTTTGCTCAGAGGGGGTTTGGGGGAGGTAATGGGCTCCTGGGGCCTAGACTCCTCAGTGGGTGGAGTTCATAGCTAAAGTGCTCTTGGGAGGTGAGTGGGGGCAGAGGTGTGTCACTGGGAGGCTGACCTGAAGGGTGTGTCTTCCCCTCTCTCTCTGCTTTCTAGACACCTTGTGGTGACAGCTTTCTTCTACCATGCTATTGGCCATTCTGTTGTGCCCCAGCCAGCTGAATACAGACTGGCTCCACTACAACCATAAGCCAAAGAAACTTCACCATGGAATTATGGGTATCTTGTCCCAGTGAAGGGAAGTGACTAATAGCCTCATTTTGTTTTTTTCTCCATTTCTCAGCGGCCACTGGCCTTTGTTACTTTGTGCCCAACTAAGTAAGCACCATTGTTTCTTGTATTTTATCTATTTTTTAAATTGTTTTGGCAGGGAGAGTAATTTAATCTCTATTGCTGCATCTTCTTCCAAAGCAGAAATCTCAGCTGCTCAAATAGTGTTCAAAACTGTACTCATTCTCTTTCAATTTTCCCCATAAAGCTTCCTCACCAACAATAGAGGTATAAGCGATTTTGATAAATGGCCCTGCCAGGGTTTAGTTGACCAATTGAGAATATTGCGAGATGTTCTTGCCTACTTCTTTACTCACTAAGCTAATTATCAAGTCCAGTGATTCTGTGAATAGTCACCATCACCTCTTAAAATTATCCCATGCTTTACATCTTTATATACAGTGTCTTGAGTCTATCATTTAGATTAGTACTTGATATAACAGGCTCTTATTTTTAAATGTCTGTTGACCTAAATTCACAAGCCATTGGTTTGCTCACTTAAAATGCATTGTTTTATGGATTTTATTATATTCACAGAATTGTCCAACAATCACCACAATCATTTTAGAACCCTTTGATTACCCAAAAAGGAACACCAAACTAATTCATCATCAGCCTTTAAGACCTCACTCCCCACCATTTAAAATAATTTTAGGCATCCTAGAGTATATAAAGTAGCATATCATTTGACTTTTTTCTGTATAAAGAATAATGTTAAGCACCTTTTCACACATGTTATATATATCTATATATATATCTATGTATATATACACATATATACACAAACATATATATACACACATATATATACATATACATATACATATACATATACATATACATATACATATATATCTGCCTTGGAGAAACAGCTATTCAAATAATATGAACATTTCAAATTTGGCTATTTATAATGTGACTTTTGAGTTTTAAGAGTTCCTTATAGTTTTTTGGTTGAAGCATCTCTACAGGATGTATGATTTGCAGGACACGAGGTATAGCTCATTGGTAGAGCACTTGCCTAGCATGCACAAGATCTGAGTTTGATTCTCAGCAGTGCCAAAAAAAACAAGATATATTAGTAAGTTCATTTTCTTCACTTGTGTAAATTCCCTATTCAGTTTCTCAGTGATACTGGTTGCAATAGCAACAAGTTTTTAATTTTTATGAAGTTCATTTATCTGTTTTTCTTTGGTTGCTTATGTTTTTAGTGTGAAAAACAATTGTCCAATTTAAAATCTCTGAAGACCTACACTGAAGTTTTCTGCTGAGAAGATAATTTTATCTTTACATGTAGTTTTTGATACATTTTTAGCTAATTTTAAATATGGGGTGAGTGAACAATTTAACTTCATTTTTTTACTGGGTGAAACCCAATTATCCTAGTATCATTTGTTGAAAAAGAGTGTTATTCCCCCGCTTAATCGTTTTGGCAACTTTGTTGAGCATCAGTTAATCACAAGGACAAAAGTTTATGTCTGTACTCTTCACTGGATTGCATTGGTCCATGCCTTTTCTCACTGCACTGTCTTGATTTCTGTAGTTTCGTATAAAGTTTTGAATCAGAAAAGTTCTAGTGTCCAAATTTGTTCTTTATTTCTGTCACTATTTTGCCTACTCTGAATCCTTTATATTTCTATATGTTTTAAAATCAGTTTGCCATTTCTGCAAAGGTGGCTTGGATTTTGCTAGGGATTGAACTGAATTTATAGAACAAATTTTGGAAATTATTAGCTTCATAACAAGATGAAGTCTTTCATTATAAGAACACAGACTGTCTTTCAATTTAGGTCTACTTAAATTTCTTCTCACAGTCACTTCTAGTTGTTACTTTCATGGAAAGTGTAATTTTATACTTTTGTTTGCTTTTATTGAGAAATATTTTATTATTGTTTATATATTATTATAAATTAAATTTTTTGCCAAATTTCTTTTTTGGCTCAGTCATTGCAACCATTTAGAAATACAGTTGAATAAATCTTACAATTTGTGCTTTTTTATTGTATTTATTTCTTCTAATAATTTTTTAGTGTTCTTTAGGATTTTCTATATAGAAGATCATATCATCAGGTATAAAGGTAGTTTTTCTTCTTCCTCTAATCAAGATGCTTTTTATTATATTATATTACCTATTTGACCTAGCTCGAACTATGACAGTATTAAGTAAAAGTAGCCAGAGTGAATATTCTTGTCTTTTCCTTATCTTAAAACAGAAAGGATTCAATCTGCTCTTACTCTTAAATAGGATACTATCTGTAGGTTTCATATAGATGCTCTTTATAAAGCTGAAGTTTTTTTCTAGTTTGTTGAGTATCTTTATCATGAGGAAGTGTTACATATTATCAGATGCTTTTTCTGTTGTCTATCAATCATGTAATTTTTGCCTTTGATTCTAATGAGCCAGAGTTTTGTATGTTGAGCCATCCTTGTGTTCCTCAAATGAATTGCACTTGGTCACAGTGCTACCAGTCTTCATGGTCCGCCTTTCTCCTGAGGTCTCATCTAGTCATCCTACTGTTATTACAGGTATCTTTATAAAATTAAAATCTGATTTTGTATCATGTTTCACCTAAAATCTTTTAATTTTCTTTATTGCTATGGCGTGTAAGTATTTCTCGAGTTACTTTCTTAGAACCTGTACACTGATAACTAATTCCTCCTTCCAAGCATGAAACTTGCGCCTGTGTTCATACCTTCACACATTTGCACCCGGAATGTTTTTCACTCTGTTAGTACAGTCAACTTTTAATATGTCAAACTTAATTTCAAGAATACTCCTCTCATACTCTATTTTATTTTTTATATTGACTCCCCCCAAATAAACTACGTACTGTTCTAAGCACACCTCAGTTTATTTTAATCATAGTACTTATGATGCTACACTAAGATAAATTTTCTCATGTGGAAGTTTCTGGGGGAGACCATGAGCTTCTTGAGGAAAGTATCACACCCCAGTTATCTCTATGTTAAGGGTGCTTAGTACAGGCCTTTGCCATAAGATTTGTTGATGCTCATTGTCTGTGTTCAGTGGGTGATTAATTAGTGTAATTTAAATTTATAAAGTTCCTAAACATTCATCATTATTCTTACCATTTACAGTAAACTTCTCTGTGCTATTTATTAAAACCTTAAGTGAGTGCATATATGCAGTGTAATTCACATCAATGTTTCCATGAAGGTATAAGCTCTTCTGTTTTGTTTCCTACCATATCTGCAGGATTTAGAAGAGTGACTACATTTAGGAAATTCTTAAAAAGTACTAGTTGGATGTACAAATGAACATATAAATGAATTATTATTTTCCATGAAGGAATTAAAAGCAAAGTACTTTTTCAAAATATATCATATCTAAGGGAGGTGAACCAACCCCTCACTTACCCTTCTGCTTTCAGATTAACTGACTTCAGGAGAGTTGGAGTTCCAAAATCATTTAGTTTGACATAAATTGGAGGCATCTCATTTCACACATCACACTTCTGCTCCTCAGCTGGATAATACTGTAATAATAACTTACTGCATCCCTTGTTCTAGCTCACTTGTCTATAATACCTATTATATGAGATGGCTATTGTGATAACCATTGTATATGATAGTGATTGTGGTAACCATTACACCCTGGCTGTTGAATATTTCTGGTTGGTTTTTCCTTGGGCACAAGGGAAGAGAACACTTTTCGCCTCGGAGCTCTATCTGGTCAGTGACTTGTGAGTGTGGTGATGCAGACTGCTTTTGGGTGAACACATTTGCTGCAGAGAGAGAGTCTTGCTCCATTTCTTCTCTAGCATGGTGGCCTGCAGTTTTCCAGATAGAAACTACTGTTCCTTCTATGAACTGAGTGAGACTATCGCTTTGAGCCCCAGCTGAGTTGAGATGATCAGTGGAATATTCTAGAATATTCTCTGCTGCTTCGTAAGATTAAGCCGGGAGAGTTGTTGCTATGTTATAATCCAGGTCAGCATGATGGATCAAAATATCATCTCCATTTGGAGACAAAGAAACTGAGGTGGAGTGGACAACTGAACCCATTGTCACCCCACCAGTAAGAAACAGAAGTGGCATTCCAGTTGGGCAGTCTGCCCAGAACCTGTATTTTGCGCCTCTGCTGCTCCGACCTACCGTGACTTTAGCCATCTTGTGGTGAGGACGCTTTTCCTGACCCACGAAGAGAAACACACAGCTGCACACATTCAAAGTGAGAAGTGGGTAATGATATAAAGAACCTGTTTAATAGGGCCAAACCTCAGAGAGCCATTTTCCCTCATGATTGACTACTGTGTCATTTTAATGGGACAATCACCATTTCACAAATCATTTTGTTAAGAGAATTTCCTGGATAATTACCTTGTCAGTTAAATTTAAAAACGTTGAAATTAAGGTTGAAGTTTGAAAATTATTCACAGCTTTTGGTTTCCCCTTATTTCATGAAACCACCCTTATGGTACAGAAATACATGCGTACTCCGATACCAAAAACCTGAGATCAAATGAAGTGTAATCAGTTTTCAGAGTGGTTTCAAAGGGCCATGGAGAAAAGCATGCTTCAGCAACTATAGAGGCAGGGACTTGTGATCGTAATGTAGAATGGCTTCAGTATATTTGCCAAAGCCAATTACTCAAGAAATTAGAAAACCTTATTTATTTTTCAATAACCTTGTCTGGGTTAATTTTGATAAATTAATTTTCATAAATATGTGTTTATGATCAAGTGCTCAGTGTTTTACCACAGAAATAAAGGCTAACAAATGTTATTAAGTTACTGATGTGCTTATTTTCCCACTGGTAGAGCAATATAACTTTCAAATCCTTTCAGGAAGTCTAAGGCACTACCTGGTACCCTAACCACTAGCCACAGGTGCTTGTTTAATTTAAATAACAGAAAAAGAACACTTAGTTGAGCAGGCTGGCCATGCCTCCAGAGTGACTCTCCTGGAGGGAGGGAGGGAGGGAGGGAGGGAGGCAGAGAGGCTATTTCCAAATGATACCAATGCAAGAACAGGCCTGTGCCTTGAAGTCCAGAAGAGGGAAATTTTCAGCTCCGGGTTCAGGAAAGTTATGCTAAGTGATCATTTTTGATCTGAATCTTGATAGTTCAGTAATGAGAAAGATAGGCAAATAAACGTGAGATGGGTGCTGAAACCTGAGGAAATGGGCATGTAATGCTACCAACTTAAAATGTGTTTGAAATTAAAATCAGTTTAGTTTTACCAGGAAAGAAAAAGCTGTCAAGGTCTATGGGATCAAACCCTAAAAGCTTTGCTGTACAAAAGCACTTGATGTTTATGCTGTAAACTCAGCAGAAGCCATGAAGGTCTTATTGTAGTTGAATGACAAGCTCACATTTGCATTTTATGGCATTCTTCAGTCAGCTGTTGGAAGCTATATTCAAGTAACAAAAGACAGTCATATACCTGAAGAAAGATCCCCCACAGAGGGACGCATGCAAGAAGTAGGTGTCTGATTAGATAACTGTTCAGCAAGTGAAATAAGCAGGGATTGTTCAAGGATTGGACACTGGAATGAGAGAAATGGAGCTGGCCAGAATAGTGGCCTGATTTTTATTATGGTGGTGTAATCTGCCGGCATAGTTTGTTACAAGAGAAAATATAGAGTTTCCTTAGTATTGATGATCAATAAGTGTTTTTCAAAAAAACCAGAACCAACTTTGAATGAAAGAAGTAGGAAGTAATACAAAAACAGTAACAAATGACAAATTTTCAGGAAGAATGTTGGAAAGTTGTCCAAACATTGTATTTTTTTTTTGGTCTTTATCTACCCTGCAGAGGAACTTCAGAAGAATTCTTTGATTAAAATTCCTATCGTTTGAGCCAGTAGAGACACCTTATGGGACTTTACTAGTTGCTAACTAGTAAAGTTCATGTCTCAATCTATCTGTGCTACTATAACAAAATACTCTCAACTGGGTAGCTTAGAAACAACTGATTTTTGTTATAGTTCTAAGCAGGCTGGGCAATCTCAAATCAAGGCACTGGTAGACACAGTGGCCTGTGAGACTCCACTTACAGGCTTATAAATAGTCATGTCATTATCCTGCTTCGCATGGTGGAGAAGGGAAGGGGTTTGCCTCACGTCTCTTTTCCGAATTCACTAAACCCGTTCTTGAGGGCTTTACCTAGGCTTAGCCCTGATCACCTAAATACTCCACCTCCTGATGCTTAGGGATTAGGATTTCAACACAGGAATTTTGGAGAGTTTTCGGACCATAGCAGTGACAGGTAGGTAGGTTAGTGCACACACTTGTGCTTTGTTTCTCCTGTGCATATTTCAGTAACCTAGGGTTTCCACCTGCTTCCTGTCCCGTGGGGATACACATGCGAATGCTTGGTCTTTCATGATTGATTAAATAAATATTTACACAATGGCTATTATGCTTAAAACAGCTTCACTGGACATTGACATTTAAAAACAGAGAGCAATTCCAAAAGAGTCATATTCCCCAACTAATTCTGGAATGCTAGTCCCTTTCATTTTCGTTACCATCTCTTTCCGTGGTAGACAATTTCAACACATTAACAAATGATCCCGGTGAATCTGAAGAAGACTCATTGCCTTTACTAGACACAACTAGAAATTAGGAACAAATAAATGAGTTTTTGTGCTTACAGTTCTTGTGTAATAAATTCATTCTCCTATATTTTACTACTTTTTCCCTCACCTTTTCTCTTCTGGCATACATAAAAATGTTTCCTGAAATAGACTGAAGGCACCTAGTTGGAGAAGAAATACGTGAGCAATTATCATCTGTATTACTAGTGTTTTGCATTTTTTAAAAAAAGACTGGAATTGTAAAAATTAGTATAATTATGGGTGGGTGGGAGTTATTTTGTTTGGATCTCCTAAAGAGAAATACAGCAAATATCTTCTGCCAATAGGAGATAGACTTCTAAATGTTTTGGAAGCTATAATGACTCACAAAATCTTCAGTGAGAGTACAAAACTTTTGTCTGAATTTTAGTCTTCTGTGACACTTTCATGAGATATGCCTCGCTTCAAAATGTGAAAAAGACATATTTATGTTTTCTCATAAATGTACTTGGAGTGATCCAGTTTTTAATCTCCATATTTTACCATTACTATGGCATTTCTTATAAGTGAATATAAGCTAAAAGTAGAAATCTTTTTAGAGTATGGTATTTATATTGTGGGGAATTTTATTTCAATTGTAATTCCTGAAAATAAAATTCATTCATTGTGTTCTTCAATAAAGTATATTCATTTTGTTTTATACAATTATGCTTCCTAACACTAATAACTGACACACAGTGGTAAGTCTCACTCGGAGAAAGTGTATGCTGTAGAAAGTTAAAATGGTTTAAAAACTTTCCAGTTTCTTCTATACTTTGTGAAGGACACATAACCAAATTGGGAAGGGAAGCAAAGATGATGCGTGTTTACTTTTCACTGTCATGTTAAGCATGACCTAAAAGGTATTTTATTTTAAGGACCATCCCACTCTCCTGGAGAATATAGTAAATATTTATTATTCCTATTTACATCTATGAAGGTACTTCGCAGAAGACTGGTCAGACACAGATCACAAATCTTTTTTTTTTTCCCCAAAGAGGCATAAATGTTTTCTATCCAGTGATGAAGATAATCCTAAAAGCTAATGATGACTGCTGCTCAGAGAAATATGACCTGTGTTGCATCCAATTTAATTTTGGCTTTTCTCTCCTGCTTGCCTTTCTTCCCGCCCTCCCTCCCCTTGTCTCTCTCTTTCTTTCTGCACCAGGGGTTGAACTCAGAACCTCACACATGTGAGATATTGCTGTGCTGCTGCCCCGCCCCCATAACCCCACACATTTACTCGTTTAGTCTTCCATATCCTTTTTTGAACCAGTTCTGCCATATTGCTCACTTCCTCATTAATAATGGCGTTTTGTACGTCTTTCCACTCTCTGAAAATTACACTGTGGTGCTAATGTGAGAATTATGTTTCATAGTTTGAGAGTTGCTTTGACAATCTGAAAAGCACATAATGACCTCGTTGTTGTATTTGCCACCCATTGTGATAGTATAGCATACACAAGGATCCCTATGTAAAGACGTTATCTGTGACTGACAGAATTTCCAGGAATATTTATGGATGAGGCAAAAGTGGTGTAGTCGTCTTGGGAAACACGATCAGTATGGGTCCAGAAAGCTCTGAGCACGATCTTGAGTGTGGAAGTATTTATAGGGTCTCCGAGAAAACAAGCCATGTCATCTTCAGCTGGAGGTAAGAAGAGTGTAGACTGTCTTGGTTGCCTGCCTTTATAAACTCTGCATATTTGGTAAGATAATTGATTGTATGTAAACTGACTTGCCAAAATGCAAAGTTCACTATGTATTTATTTCTATTTATATACAGTAGCCATACACAAAGGTTTTTAGAAAGAAACTGTAGTATTAACAAGGAAAATAAAGGTCTTTTATAGCTAATTGGATTCCAAATGTTTGTTATTAAATGTTCAGCGCACACGCACACACACACATGCACACACACACATAGCATGTTTGTAAAACTTCCAAGAATTCATTGAAAATAGTTTTCAAAATAGAAGTTACTATGTTCAAACAACTTACAAAATTGTGGCCTCTTTTCTATTTTTATGATCTTCCCCTGGGCCAAAGAGATTTAAAAAATAATCCAATGAATTAATACTTATAAAAGTCTGGTTTATATTTACTTAACCTGCTTTCAGAATAACTCATTTTCTAACAGTGTAGACAATGGCAGACACCAATTGTCAACAGTATTTTCCCAGGGTGTTTACACCATTAAGAAATACTCGAAAATATATTTCTATGCAAAATATCATTCTTAACTGTTTAAATGCTTAGAGTTACACATTGATCATTCTTCTTGAAAAGAGCAGTTCTTATGTATAAAGCACTTGGGTTTGCTTTGGTGGCACTGGGGTGGGACAAAGGAGGAACTTTCTCCTTTTAGTGGAGCCCCCAGTGGAGCATTTGTGAGCAGTCCCCGGAAGCAGATGCTAAGAAGCAAGCCTGGCTAGAATTTTGTGTCTCTCTTTCAACGTTGTTACTTACGTGATTATCTACTTACTGTTTATGAGGGTGTTGAAGCCTCTGATGTGAATTAAGGGACACACTCATGGAAGTTGTATTTGTACCAAACTTTAACTAAATAATGTTTAAAATGCGGAAGAAAGAAGTCCTTCACCAAGAATCCAGATCTTCAAAAGCAAAAGACAATCCATTTCCTTTGAACAGTAAGATGTTATTAAGGTAACAGTGTTTGGAAATGAATGAAATTGCCCAGGGCAGGAAGGTGTCATGTGAGAAATGCCTCTCTGTACTTTTGTTGTGGAGAGCTTTATGCAAAGTTAAAGCTTAAATGCAGTCTGTAAACATGAGACAGTCAGGGAACTCAGGATTGGCTGGTGCCAATTCAGAAATAAAATTCAAAAAATAAAAATAAAAAACTTTCCATTGCATTTGAGCATTCTGAAGTCTCAGTTGACATCATAAGTCAGTTGTGTGAAAATACCAAGCAAACTACTCCAATTATGTTGTTCAATTACGGTAAGCAGTTGTCATTGGCCGTGTGATGACTTGTCTTAATTTAATGTTTGTATGTGTACGGGAAGTGTGATTTCTGTGTTATAATTTAAGTACCAACGCATGGCTGGAAAAAGTAAAGCAATTTCATGCTCAGCACCTTCTGGAGTCCTTGAGGTCTGCTTGACTTCGGCTTTTGATTTTTCCTTTATTAGTAACCTAAGGAAAGAAAGGCCCTTTAGTGTTTCCTGGGACACTGTAGTTGTTATCAAATACCAAAGACTAATAGATGATCTCATACTTGAAAGTCATGGTGTGCAAAAATAGAAACACTTTCTCCCAAATTTTTAATAAAGTTGTGTCAAAGTAATGGTAAACATTTTTGGCAAGAAGGATAAACTTGAGATATTTATAGCTAAATGGATGGGCCTTGAGACCAGACTCTGAAGAAAAATAAATTGGACACTGGTGTAAATACTGCATTGTCTGTCTGGTGTGAGAAACCAAAAGTGTAAATAAATAAAGATCAAAATGTGTAACAGATATTGTGAAATAGTAATAAATGGTTCAAAAAAAAGAGGGGGAATAGGGGGGTGCGAGAGGTAAAGGAAGGAGGGGAAGAGAAAAAATGAGACAAGAAGAAAAAAAATGAAAGGAAAGTTTTAATAAATAAGGTGGGGAAAGGGATTTAGCTCAGCGGCACAAGCACCTGCCTGGCAAGTGCAAGGTCATGAGTTCAATCCCTGGTACCAAAATAATAAATAAGGAGGGAAGAAGGGTTGGAGAGAGGGGAGGGGAATGAGAAAAAAAGACGACTCAAGGTATGCCATGTACAGGTACAAATTCCCTGTGACGCATGTGATTGTTGTGTATCTAAATTGTACCAATAAACCTCATTAAAAAAAAAAAAACTTTGGGTGAAAGAAAAAAAAGGTACTGAAATGCATGCTGATATTAAATGCAGTAACTGAAGCTCCAGAAAGCCCACAAATTAAAAAAGATTTATAGCAAAGGAGCCTTATAATTTAATTACACATCAACGGGAGCATTAAAAATAGGCACCAAAATTTAACCGGCTTCTGTTGCCCTTTCAAAGTCCTGAGACCAGAGTCAGTGTTCAACAAACACAAATTATCTCACTCAGGGGTCAACCACAGTCACAAGAAAAACAGCAGAAATCTAAATTTGTAGGGGTGCACCTTCAGGACTCCCTAAGATTGTGTTTAGAGAAACACTATACTTCCTGGAGAGTCATTAGCATGTCAAAAGTGCAAGCTGCGTTTCTGAAAAAAGATGATTAAGAAAATGAGAAATAGTAATTCTCCATTTATTAAAATTAATGATGCCTTAAGACAAATTTTACTTAAGCCTTCCATAGAAAGAATTCAAACATATAATCTTACTAGCTCAGGATTGTTTATCTGAGCAAAAGGTTACTATTTCCTAGTTTTGTCATTGTTATTAAGCAAGACATTGGTAGAAAACGTATCAGTGGCCTAATAAAATCTTTACCCACTGTAAATACTGTAACATTTACAAAAGGTGATCTTCAGATTGCGTATATCTTCACTATCTCAGAGAAATGTCAAATCATAAAGATTTCCCTCTACTTATTTTGTTTAAAAATTTTGGATTTCATTTATATGATGAAATATAACAAAGTCACTTCTTCCCCATTTACTGATAGACTTCGCTTTTGTACTCCTGTTATTCTGACCCTAAAATGGCGTGAAGGGAGCTATAAGGGAATTCAGCATTATTTGGCGGTATCTTTAGCCACACACACACACACACACACACCACACAGAGAGACAAACATATGTAGGGTTGGAATAATGGAGAACAAAAGTAGGAAGCAATTTGCAGCGTGCTTAGAGGCACAGGGTGCTTCTCTTTTGCTCAAATGTTTTCAGTCTCAAATGAATCTGACTAACTGGATCCAGCTGGTGATGCAACCGGCTGCCTGGGTTTCCTGGTACAGCCCAAGATGTGTTGGCCTGGGGACAAAACCCAAGAGGAGCCTCAGCAAACCCCAGAACTTTGCCCAGTTTCCGCTCTATCAGTAACCAGAGTTCACGACTGTTCGTGCTCCAAGAGTCCACTGTGGCAAACTAGTGGAGGAGGAATTTATGCTGAACAACTCTCAGCTACTGGCATTTTAAAAAGTAGACTTCATCTACCGTTTCCTTTGTCTAATTCTTTTTGAAAACTGAAAGTCTAGGAACCCTTGTTACCTCTCCCCTTTGGAGACACTGTTGAAAGGGCACGAAGTCCACCTCACAGCTGGAGATGGGTTGGCTGAGCTCTCCAGCTGAGTCTCCACCTGGCAGGCTCTGGTCAGGGGCCTCTTCCCCCCACCTGCCCACCCTCCCTGTGGCAGGGGACCTGGGTGAGGGACAGTGTCTGCTGACCAGTCCACCCCCTGCTCTGTTCAAGCAACACCGACCAGGCCATGGCCACAGTTTCTCCATTCCTGGGGTTCTAGCAATCTGGGGTGAGAACATGGTGCATTCCACTTTATCTGAAAAGAAGTCTCTAATGGAAGATAAGACTTCTTTATAAAGAAGAAAAAAATTGTATTGTCATTACTAAGCTCTTACCTACACTCTCTTGCCTCTGGCTGTGGAATGAACTTAGTCCCTTAGGAAAGCCTCCAAGAATCTCCACGCCCCTATTTTCAGAATGTGTGAAAGAATGAGGAGGAAGAAGAAAGTACATTGAAGGATTTGTTCATCAATTTTGATTCACCAGAATGATAAATGAAGATTCTGTGGAGGAGGGTGGGTACTATTTTGAAACTTTTCAACACACAGCACCAGATGCATTTGATTATTTACATACTTTATGTCCTGTTCTTTGGTGACTTTTCCTTCTGATTAAAGACACGTCCATGCAAGTTCTCATGTTCTTTCCCTATCTGGATCTCACCTGTTTGCCCCCTTCTAAAATCTTCCTGCAGGATGACCCGCTCTGACTAATTGCATTTTAATTCAACAAAATATTTACTATATTAACACTATTGGAGATGATTCATCACAAACTGTGTGTTGTATTCACGTGTATATACTGAATGGAATCAAAATTTTGTGAGCAGGAGTTTTTCCATACCATAGTCACTACCCAGTATTCAAAAGTCAATATTTGATACTCAGTAATTATTTTTGTAATAAACACAATTTTTATTGTTAATCTTCCTAAAGAAATGAGTATAATTTTTTTTTTTACACAAAATCTATCAATAAGAGATTGGTTGGTTAAAGATGGGGAAAAAAGAGCAAAGCAAAAACAAAACAAGTTGAGAGAATCCAAGCATTATCAGTCTTAGTAATATTTTAAAAAAGTGATTTGATCTCCCGTTTTCATTCATCAAAACCTGTCTATTTGTTACAATGGTTTGTATTTCCTATTGCTACATGAATGAAAGTGAATCCGTATAAACCATACCAACGCCATTGTGTATAACTGGTGGTAAAACTTTATTATTCAAGTTTAGATGTAACAGACATCTTTGCTGCCTGCAGATTGTTTGCATAAGAAATACACCAAGAACATGTTTGTGAGTAGAAATGAACATGCACTATGAAAACAAAATAAAATAAAACGAAAAAAATTCCATGTGTTGTAAGAACAGAACTATTATAGCCAACATTCTAATGTTCAAATCAGGACTACAAATTGAATTCTTTTTCTTAGCAACATGAAATCATTCCATATGAAAGACGTTTTTCTGCTGGTGAATATTGCTGTAAGTTAATTGTACATTGGCATTTGGAAATGTTTCCCAGTCCGTCCCTCCCCCTAGATTATCAATGTTGTCGTCAAATAGTACACCCTAAAGGATTTGGCATTTGTTACTGTGACATTTGCCTTGTTGGTAGCCATTAATAAACTATGGTTTTATCAGCCTTGTAATAGTTTTGCCTTTTCATAGTCAACACTACAGGCTGTCTAGTTACAATATTTACAGCTCATCTTTAACAAAAATGACCCCAACCTTTCCTGGCCTTTGGGAACTAAATTTAAATAACCCCCTTGGCCACATAATACTTGACACTCCTATGGTGCCTTCCAACCAAGGATCTCAAAGTGCTTTACAAACGAGTACTACATTACCATTATTATTATTATTATTAATATTATTATTAATATATTTTTCCACTTTATAGTTGAGGAACCTGAGGCACAAAAAGAAAAGTGATTTGCTGCAGTTCATGTATTGAAGAAACCACCAGGGGTAAAACCAGGATCCAGGTAGGGACTCATGGCTCTTGAAGGACCGTTTTCTCTAATGAAGGTCAATCACTGGGTCCACGGTAAAAGTTATTCTTGCTTTTTTCTGGACAGAGTAAGCTTAGAGCTCTCCTTTTCCTTTCAAGAGGAACACAGTATTACCCAGTATTACCCAGTTCCCACATGTGGACTACTGTTCCGTTTCACATTTTCTTCATCCCTGACTCAAACACTTTTACCCTGGTATCTTTCAAAGTTCTCATTACTGCAAGTAACAGGAGATACTTTCTAACCAGCTGCCCTGCTACAGGGACCGCGTGAATTCACTCAGTACCACAAATGGACAGCCAATGGGAAGTGCAATGCGAAACCGCCACGCCTCTGTCCTCTGCCAAGTCTTTGGAAAAAACTAACACTGCCCTCCAAGACCAGATTCCTGACTGTTCTGTCCTCCTCTTTTATGATCAGTTGTCTGCTAACAGCATCTGCCTAGCCGTACCTACCTTTGGTTAGTACGTTTAGTTTCAGATTCAGGTTGTGCTTGAATTCCCCAAGTTTTCTCCTATGTCCTGCTTACCAAAGATGCTTTGAGATGTTTGTTTTTTATTTATTTATTTTTGCCATGACCCTCAACCTAACAACAGGCACTGTGAATGCATCTCAACTTTAGCCAAAGGACTTGCATACAGCACAGAGACAGTGTGACCACAGTTTCTCTACTTCTTATTTCCAGTGCTGGACAGCAGGAATTTCCCCCTATAAAGATGTGTTCATATGCACTGGCTAAGAGGCAGGCAGTTGGCAGTTCCAAGACAGGTCACTCTGTGATGTTTTGCAATCACACAGCAGGAGGCTCATCATTATTTGAGTAGCAGTATTGACACGCTTCAATTTATTAAGAAAACCGTATTTCCTCAGGCATTTCAAAATATATATATACATTTAGTATTTTTGGAGCTGTATTTGCATTGGATTGTAACAGACTATGTGCACATGTGCAATCGTAAGCATAATGTGCTACCACAGGCTTCCACAAAGACCTCTTTCAAGACAATCGCTTTTTATCTTCTTCTGACTGATATTATCTTAGAAAAGAATCCCCACGCTTGTTGCCTAAAATCTATCTTTACTAAAACAGAGTGACTTCGAACAGAAAGGAACATCACTGTCTCGAAAGCAGAGTGTTAGAAGAACAGCTCAAATCCGTCATGGAAAGAGGAGAGGGTCACTCTTGGCCTCCCCTGCTCTGTAGAGCTGCACCCTGTGTCACCCCTTAGCACCCTGCACGGTTTCTCTCCATCCACCATCTCCCCAGCTGGGCTGGTTCCTCCTGGATTTCCTGTCCCAAACAACTGTATGTAGATCGGGGTGAGTGATGATGAGAAAAAGAGCAAGAAAAAGAAGAGGAAGAATGCATGAACTGATCCTGGCCTTAAGTTTGAGCCAAAGCTCAATTTAGAATGTAGACAAGTAATTTGAACAGACCTAGAGGTTTGATGTGGCGTACAGTTTTAGTTGGCTTATAATATTCATTATAGGACAAAGGGAAGCCTTTTCCAAGAGGGAAACATTTCTAAATCATCATGAACGTTCTTAAGAAAAAGGTGAAGTACCTGAATAGCTCATTTAAAATCATTCACAATTTAAGACGAAATGATTCTGAAATCTTAAAAAAATAGAAAACATTTGTACAATATATTCCTCAAGATGGAACGAAGGCTTTAACTTCATCAAAAATAAGGAGTATTTTAGTGTTATGATAAACTTCCATCCTTTTTTAAAAAGCCTGACTTCTTTTCCACCAGAATATGTATACTAATGAAAGCAAAAATGAAAATAAAATAATAATAAATGAATATAGAGTAAGATCTATTGTGCCAATGCTATCAAAGAATATTCTACTGAAAGTAGACTGAACATAAATATTCCCAAAAAAGTGATATGTATTTTTCAATGCTCATTACTACTCCTGTTTGAGAAAGAAAGAAAGAAAAAAAAAGAATGAAAAACAAAGCCATCCATACCAACAATGAACAACCTATTTACGTTTGACATGCTGGGGAAACTGCTGAAGGAATAGTTTTGTCCAAAAAGTAATACCTGTAATATTGTCCAAGTTAAACAAACTTCTGGTGTTACCGGCCACTTAGTCTCCTGTATTCAGCTTCACCTGCCTGCCACTCATTTAAGTACTCTACATATCATGTTGCTTGCGGATTGCTACATTGCATTTGTATAATCTTTTTAAATAAAGAATCCAAATACTGTGGTTTGGGAAATCTCTCTGTAACAGACCTCTGTCACCTCTCGGATCTGTCTGTTTACTTTGAGATGCATCCACCAAAATTCCCAAAGAAAGATAAATTCTATCAAGTCATTTGACTGTCCAAGCTCCCCTTTCTGCCTCTTTATCTCGGATTATGTGACTATTAGAGCTACGCCACAGGTGAGATCAGAATAGGCCCTTTAACAACAAGACTGAAGCAGAGAACTTAGTCCTGATTTCTTTCTCTCATTCTTTTTTTTTCTTTTTCCTTTGTTCATGAGAAACAAAAATGTAAGAATGAAAAGGACAACACAACATCGGAAAGAGATTTTTAACTTCATTCACTACAATAGTCAGGAACTGATTGAACTCTACCTGCCATCCAACTTCAAAGAAACAAAGAGCTGGCACTGTGAGAAAGAAACAAAACCCAAACAAAACGAAACGATACAAAGCGACTGCAAATTAAAGTAAAACACAGAGTGCAAATGCGACTACAGAATGCGATAAAAACATCAGTGCTGCGAATTCCAGCAGCACTCATCAAAATAATTTCTGAAATGTTTCCTCTGAAACATAGACAAAGCAATAAAAAGAGGATATATGTTTATCATCTTAAGCATAACAATGTGAGTTAAGAGCTTAAAAATTAAAAAAAAAGTACTTGGAATGAATAGTGCTACCCTTTTTTTTCCTAAGTAGGCATAAAAATATTTCCATTTCTTTCTTGTTTTCCATACCATTATATCAAGAACTTTCGTGTTACCGTTTACAACTTTAATGCGCACACACACACGCACACACACGCACACGCACACACACACATACACACAAAAAGATATCTACTGCAATAGAAATAGTTGCTTCATTACCTTGTTTGCTACATTTGCAAATGTAAACAGCCAGGCAGAGCCAGAACTGACTCTAATGCATGATGGAATATCTTTGTTGCATACGTACACTGTAGAAAATATTTATTCAATATGTCAGGCACCATTATTTGAAATGTAATACATTAATATTTACTAGAAAAATAAGTTTTTTTTCCTATTTGTTCTCCCAACTTCTTTAATGAAATAAGTTAATCTGACAGTGCATCCAGTAGCTTGTAATATCTTCTACATCTCCGTGGCAAAAAATAAACTACTGGTTGGGACAATATAATGCAAATTATTAAAGTCAGTCCTTGTACATACATCCTTGTAGCAAGCATTGAGGCTCGGCTAACAGCACCTTTAACCAATTATTTAATGTTCAGTTATGTAGCCCTATTTCCCTGAGCAGTTATGCTGAGGAGCTTTCCCTTCATGGATAGTTTTTACAAAGCTTTAAGTATTAAAAGTACTATGAAGACATACTTCTAAGAATCCTATTTAATGCTACTTAACTAAACCTGCATAATCTAATGAAGGGATTGATTGGTACATAGACTGTCAGTCTGTGGTAATGTAACCTTAGACGCTGCCTGACCACAAAGTTTGGAAATTATATTTAACCAAAAGAAAATAAATAAATACAGCAGGTTACCTTGTGGAGCAATACCATGTATTCTAACTAAGCAAATTAAACCCTTGGTGTGACATTTGCATTCACCTATTCTTTTGAACGGAGGGGATTCCTTTAGTCATAATGTGCCAAGTGAGATTAGAGACCAACAGGAGGCAAAAAGAAAAAGAAAAAATAAAGACAAAAGAAAAAGAAAAAAGAATCCCAACTTGTTCATCATCAAGAAAAGTATTTGTCTAAAATAAAATTACTATGTAAGCATCGAGGACTTTAAAAATAAGAATACATTTGGACAAAAATGAACCTAAACTGCAAACGAAAGGACTACTATTTGAACATCTAAAGGACAATAATATCAAAGAGGGTGTGCATGTGTATGTACAGGCAGGGCTGGCCAAAGTCATCGTGCCACCCAGCTGTCACGTTTCTTGCTGTTCTCTTACCAAGCCTAACCAGAGTTCCGCACTTCTAGGTCCAAATCTGAAACATGGTCAATAAGAGAAGACTGATCAGTGAGAGCACCTTTTCCTTCCCTCACCCTCAAGATTCGACTTTTTTCCTCATTTGTGTAGGATTTTATGACATTTAAATTTAGGACACAATGTATGAGTTTTTTAAACAAACGGGCCAATGGCCAACCCAATACTGCTTTTGCACCGCACTGTGTAAATCCTCTCAAATTCTAGATAGGTTTTACTCCTTTTCCAGAAGCATAGCTATAACCTGGTGGGACTTTGTATGGATCATTTTCCCCAGGACCTATCAGTCAAGATAGGTCCGATTCATCAAGTTTTTTAAAAAACGATTGTTTACCACTTTCCATTCTTTCTCACTGACCACCTGTCTCACTGTTAAATCTTGGTAACCTACTCATCAAAAGAAAGAAGAATTAAAAAAAAAGGGAATTTCATGTTGGATAAGGCAGGCTCTATGAAGTATTTTTTTAATAGGTCTTCATAAGACATTACAAGCTAGTGAATTCCCATCAAGAAACCCTATTTCTAGTTAATTGTGCTAAGTGCTAAGGTTTTACTCTTTAGGTTTTCCATTTTTTTCCGCTTGTGCATTGTTCCTGTGCAGGCCCCTCTGGATGTGCGTTGTGAAGTCGTATTTGTCCGTGCAAAGATGCTGGCATATGCTGCACTGGAAAGGTCCACTGTCACCATGGCAACTCATATGCAAAGCATACATCACTTCATCCAGAAAGACAATGCCGCAGTGCACACATTTTGTCGAAAGCTCATCTTGAGTACTTCTGTCAACTTTCTCTGTTTTTACTACATTCAAAGGACCTTCATTTTTGACATTGGGTGGTGCCTTTGTTTTCTCCTTGGAGGCACCATTTGCAGTTGGCCCAGGTCTGGAATGCTTGATCGCCAAATCTAGAGGAATGTCATTGTCTGATCCAACAGCTGAAAAATGAGGAGGCAGATTGAAGGTGGGATAAGGCACATAGTTTTGGCAAGGATTTGGTAGGCCAGGCACATGACTCAAGTAGTGCGGATTCCCAGGAACGGAGAGCTTATACTTACTCCAGAACCGCAGCCAATCAGCTTCACTCTGGAAGTCATTATGTACAAAGGGAAGTCCAAAAAGTGGGTACTGGTACTTTTCAATAGGGCTGCCTGGTGGTGAATAATTTGGGTGTTTTGCAGGTCTCATATACTTTTCTATGGGACTGCCTCTCTCAGAGCTTCCTTTCCCTTCGGATACAGAGGAACTGTTTCCTGGATCTCCAGTACTTTCCTGAGGACTTTTAATCTGAATGTGCAAAGGTTGCATCCTTTTGTGAATATCCAGAGTTTGGCTGACCAGGACTGGCTGCTGAGCAGAATGGCTTTTAGTCAATGAACCCTGGGCTTCATATTTACTTAGGCTTGGGAGCGGAATTTCTCTGGGATGGCTCTCAGTTAAATGCTCTTCTGACCTCCTCTCTAATGGGCTTCCATTGACCTGCTCCTCACCGCTTCCCCTCTGCTGTTTGCTGAGCTGCTCAGCCTGAAGTGCCTCTGGGTTAAGGCGCTTTCTGGTTCTTCTCCTAATAATCTGCTCACCGTTGTTTTGTTTAATGATGTTTAAAGGCCTGGGAGTCTGCAGAGAACACACACAATACATAAAAGGAAAACATGAAAAAATACATTAAAATGCATTAAAAATTCCTCACAAATATAAACCATGCTACAGTTCAAAGCAAGGATAGGGTTTATGCTGCAGATTTACTAAATCTCCTCCTTTTGCCCTAAGCAGCAGCGGAGGAAGTAACCAAAGTGCACTATTTTCGCCTAATTAAATCATGCCCATCTTTGCAGGGGGGACAGAGAACTTTAATGTACTTGAAAGCAGCTTTTCCAGATTCATCAGATTTTGTGGCTGCACCATAGAAAGTCACTTGAAAAACTATGATTTTACTAAAATAGTTTTGAATTTCCACTTACGCACTAAAATGAGGACAAATCAAAAGGGGAGACAGGTACACATCCCGGTGGAGTAAATGACGCCCCCTTCCGTTCCTATGCTGAAGTTGTAACATGAAAGTGTATGTGTCTAGAAACAGTCTTTAAGAGGTAATTAGGGGTTTCGGAAGGTCAGAGAGGTGGAGCCCCAGTCCAGCAGGATTGTGGCCTTTAGGATGAAAAGTGAGGTCTCTCTCTCCACCCATTACGAAGGTAGCTGTGTCAGCCAGGGAGAAGTCTCTACAGAATCTAGCCATTTGGCACCTGGGGCTGCCGGCTTCCAGAACCCTGGGAAGATCCTGTTTGGGGCTTTGAGGCATTCATCCGGTTTTGTCATGGCAGTTTAAACTAATGTGTGCATCTCTTTCAGGAGCTACAAATGTTAACATCAAGTATTCATATCAGAGCACAAACAATCAAAAACAAAGGAAACATATCTAATAAAGCCACATCAGAAGGATTTTTCCCCTTCTGTTTCTCTTCCTTTAGTGACATTTACATACTCACTATGGAACTTACTCCTAAAGGGGTGAAGCATTAGCTTTGTGTTGAAAATCTAAATTCATTTGTAGTCTGGTTCAGATATCCAATCTGTCATTCTACCCTACTTACAATAAATGCTGAGTTTAATTTAGCTTAAGTATTTTATTTAGCTTAGACATTACATGATTGATATTTACGTACATGTTCAACAGGTGTTTATATTACATGACTAAAATCCATGGATAAGACTATAATAAAAACTTTCCTTGCAGGGAGAACTTTTACTTTGATTCATAAAATCAAAAGAGTAATTTTAATAAATTAATGCATATTTAAACATTAAAAGTTCAGAAGAATCTTCCAATGTGCTAATGTCTTATTTCTACAACACAGTACTGAAATCAGGAAATAACTTCTAAAAAATAAATACAGATAATCTGTAATTTGTGAATTATTCTGAAGAAGGATATACTTTAAAAAGGAGTATTTTTATCTATTAATCAAAATGCAAATATAAATCTCTTCTGGAATATTTCCGTTGTGACAAGTTATTCTGAAGAAAAGATAACATGCTAATTTTACAAGTAAATTACTGGTTTCAAGATAGAAAATGACACATGGCTTGGATATGCATGTGTATTCATTTTTCCCAGAGTGTTCCGGTTTATAGAGTTTATATTACGATTATAAGGATATGTAGTACTGAATTCCCATACAATAAAGAAACCTGAAATGTCCATTAATTCCTTTTTTAAACTTTCGTAGCTTTTGCTGCAATTCTGTGTGAGCACAGCTTTTATGTATTTCATGGTTTGCAGAGGCTCAAAACTGGAAATACCTTGCCTCTGGAGAGATGAATATTAAAATAAATTTCAGAAAATAGTTTATATCACCATGGTTAAATTATCATAACTTGGCAGGGCAGTAATTTAATTAATTCTTCGCCTATGATTGGCCAGAATTCAATTAAAATAATTAGTATTAGTGCTCATTAAATGGAATTTGTGCGTAAATGGTGAAGGTTAACAAAAAGTGAATGTGGTGGTGGAGGTAGATCTTTCTACTAGCTACATTCTAGTAACTAAGTATTTTAGTGTTTACTCCCAATTAGTATTGTTGGCAGCATGCAGTTTTTAAGGACTGCTTCCAATGGTCCATTTATGAGAGCGTTTTGTCTAAAGTTGTATTCCCTGTGGCTGTAATCTATTCACTGGCTTATGCTGAGAGCTATGGTAAAATGCCAAACAAAATGAGAAAGGCACAGGCGAATAGATTTGTTTACTAAATGGGGCATTCCTATTTTAAAGTCAGTTCATGTCAGCAGATAAACTTTCGAAACTATAAAGAATCCTTCCGGAAGTTAAAAGGCATATGCAGACGGGGGATTTGCCAGTTCCAATTTTACTACAGAATTCTAACTCAGAGTTGGAAAACAAGTAATTTGGTGGCTCCTCAAGGAGCCAGAACAGCTGGAGATTAAAAACACAACGCACCTTGCAGCTTAGCCTACCCTGGTGTTTGTGCTACGGAGGACTGCAGCCTCCTCAGCAAATCCCCCTGCAGGCACTGCCCTGGCCTGGTCCTGAGCTGTGCTTCGGGGAGGGCCGACCTCCGACAGCCAAGAGAGCACTCACAAATTCGAAGGCAAGAGGAAAATGAATATTCATTCCCCGTCTTACATTTTTATACCAAAGCTGGGGCTCCTTTTATTTATTTATTTATTTATTTATTTATTTATTTTGTAAAGTGTGGCATATTTATGAAACTTTTAAGGAGGATTTTCCCTTCTACCTAAATTCACTTCCCCAAATTCCCATACCCATCAGGTCAACTATCTCCGTGAAGTTCCCCCAAATCATTTTCCTCTTTTATATCAAAAGAGGCATAATGCATTACCAATGACCTGCACTGTATCTCCCAGTAACATCGGAGGCCCTTTTACCATAAATCACGTGGACACTCCAAGGGACTGAAGTACCCCGTGGGGGCAGGCGACCCAAGCCAGCAGGGGGACTTAACCACACCACAGAGCAGGCCTGCTTGACTTTCTAAAGCTTTTCCTGAAACAGTGGGGCAAATTCTTACCGAGTGCAGCTTCTGGTAGAGGCCACACGCGTTGCACACATATCCGCCATTTGCATTCTTTCGCCAGAGAGAGGTCTTCGTGGTCAGGCAGTTGGCACAAAAAACACCAGAGCCTCTACGCCTCTGAAATGGGGGGAGAAAAACCGAGGTCAGAGGTGAGTCACATGATTGGTGGAGTTAGACCAAATCAAGGCAGGAGCTTTGTCTTTAGACTGGCAACAATGACAGTATAAAACCACACTGCCCATAATGAGGTCAGGTTCAATTGTGTTTAATAGGCACCACTGATTTTCATTATAATTAACCCTACAGTGATGGATGAGGTGTGTGCAACACCAAAGGCTTTTCACAGGGGCGGCTGTAACTTTTTGAACTTTGGGTTTTGTGCCTTTAATGATGGCTCCAAAACGCTGAACCTTCAACTATACCTTTTAAAAGTGTCAAAACGAAAGAGTGAAAAAGACAGAACATGGCGATGTGTTTAACTCACTTTGGGACACGCTACCTGAGTTTTAAAATACAGTCAAGCTTGGAACACCAACAACAAAAATAAAAACTATTGTGTAAAAGTAAACCCAATTTGTGTCTGTTTTGTATGTCATTCATGTAATCTTAGTATTAAGAGACCATCACACGCTCGATTCTGGGCTTTCCTCCGTAACTATTAAAATGTGAAAGGGAAACACCCTCTATTCCCCAGTGCTGGGCGGACCAGGAGGAACTCCGCCAGGAGGGGCACATATTACTAATGAGAACGCATACGGGGCCTTCTGAGCTAGACAACGCTGTCCCATCAGTGGCTATGTATTTATTTTATTTGACTCAGACTTGGAAATCACAAGCATTTCCAACTACAGATTGCTTTTACTAGTCTCAATTCTGTACTCCTTGGATTCAAAAATAAGAATACTTGAAAGGAGATAATTAGTAGCGCCGGTTACATTCTTGCTATCAAGCAATGATTCCAGTAAACTTCTCATTTAAACAAAAGTCGGGCTGTGTTTGTAGGCGCAAATGCAAACAGGCAGGAAATGGAATTCTCTCCCTGCAAAAAAAAAAAAAAAAAAGGCACCCCGGACTGCAGCGCAGAGCTCTCCTTTTTCTAGGAAGCAAAGCCTTTAATGATAAAATATGCATGTTAGATAAGGAGTGGAAAAAGTCTTGCTGGAACCTAATTTTATTATAAATTAAATATTACAAACGCTGTAAGTCAAAATTTCAGGGATACATAAAATTTAGGCAATTTATTTAACTGGAGTCCATACTGTAGAGGACTGGTGTGCCTGCCAAGAAAATACAATGGTTATAATTGTACTCTGATACATTTCAAATGGAAAGCTTTCTGCAGACATAATTTTGGCTTCAAGACTGGAACACTTTCTTGGCATTGAAAGGGCATTTGATTCATCGGGTGTTTCACAATGTATCACTAAAAAGACCTGGTGAGCAGCCAGTTCCCTATAGGGTAATTTTTCCATCCAGATGCAAGTGCTATCAGAGGCCCTCGTCAGCTAAACTAATTATGATCTTGCAATTGCTGATGCCTGCTCACTCTAACATTCGACATCCTCCATTAATCATCGATACAAGGAAAATGAATGAAACGTAAAGAAATGAGGGCTGCTAGGCTGCACAGCTATAAAAACCTGAAATGAGAGCAATAACTTAACAAGATTGGGGGAATGTTTTTAGTGAGCGCAAAGTCAGGCTAACAATTGCCCTTTTAAACCAAGAACACGATTTCATTAGTGGAGCAGGTTGTGCCACTTTAGGTGATGTAATAAAAGCTAGATTTTTTCCCAAAGATAATCCCAGGCACCCCTTTGCTTCCCTCCTCCCCGCCGAGTCAGGACTAGGAACACACAGCAAGTTTCTTCTGTCTCCACAACAGCAGCATCAGACACGTTCTGTCCGAGGTCCAAAGGTCGCAAACTGAGACTCAACATAGAACAGAGGACTCCGCTTTTGCCCTGAACCAGTGGGCTGTTTGGGGATTGGGGACATTGTGAATTCTGAGGGCCTCTTTTATTCAAATTAAGCCAGGGCACCCAGTTAGGTTAGAACTGTCATTTCCTAAATCTAAGTAACATACTGGGCAAATCAAAGCCAAATCCATCCACATAAAGATTTGCATACTAACGCATGTGGCTGGGGTTCAACTCCGAACATGGAACATGCACCCCAGCCTGCTTGTCTTTCCTTATTCCCTGGGTGCTTGACACAGCATGCCAAAGTGGGTGTAATCCTGATTTCGGTGAGCATTTCAACCCTTGCACAATGGGGTGCTTAATTCTCTTGCAGAAAAAAAATGCCCCTCATTAGTTAGAGGGAAAACCCTGAAATTACAGCACTAGTTTCCCTAAGTGTATCCCTGCTTTATAGTAGTTCACAGCCTCCAGTAAGTCACTGGATTTCAGGTAAACTCTTATTTAAATATAATACAACAGGGATACTGAATTCACTTAGCATCAGAATAGGTTGGAAGTTAATAACCAGATGCAGGAATCAGACTGCTTGTATTCAAAACCAATCTCTGCCATTTGCTAGGTGCAATGTTGGGCAAATTACTTAACTCTCAGGTCTGAAATATTCCCCACCTTTACAGCGTGAGCTGCCAATTATTATATGAATTAATAGATCCAATTAAGATAGCGCCGGACGGGAAGGAAATGCTCTCAGCAAGTTAGCTATGTGGCAGGGGATTCAAGTATGAATTCTTTTGTATGAGAAACATACTCTTCTAGTTTTGTTTTCATCTCAAGTCTCATTATTAAACATTCAAGATTTGTTTCAACCACTTAGGTGGATATTATCAAATCTTCTCAAACGTGAGAACGGAAAGTTGAGTCAGAGTGAAATATCAAGGTGTTCACACCTCAAATTCGATAGGAGCCTGCTGCACGGGGGTGGAGAGTAGGAGGTGAGAAGTATTTTACGCCTAAGATGCTACCTGCCATTTCCACAAATTTAGCACTTTGGTTAGCTTAACAGAACTGTGTTTTTGGTGCGCTGAAATTTCTGGGAAAAAAATCTGACCACACAGCCGACTGTCTACACCATGGCACAGCTAAGTGAGGTCCCTGACTGAGTCACACCATGTAACAGTGTCAACTAGATGGATGCAGAAGGCCCCTGTTAGATGTTATCTATACCTGAAGCCCAATCAAGAGGACCCAGAAACAGTGCCAGGTGTGGTGGCAATCCCAGCACTGAGGAGGCTGAGGCAGGCAGATCACCGTGAGTTCCAGGCCAGCTTTGTCTACAAAGTGAGTTTAAGGTCAGCCTGAACTGCATCGTGAAACCCTGTGTCCAAGTGATGGGGAAAAAAATGCAAAGAAACGGTGAGCTATGAACGAACAGTCTGCCAAGGCTACCAAGTGGGTGCCTCCCCTTTGTACTTGGTAAAAAACAACCTCTCCTTAACTTAAAGGAAAGGAAAAGCACTAAAGCCCTTATTTTATCCGTGGTTTATGTTGCATGGCAGAGTTTAAACTTATTTTGTTCTTCTCTTTTACACTACGCTTGTTAAAGACAGAAATCAGGTTTCCTAAGATGTGCAAATATGCTATGTTACATTGAGGACCTGCTCGGTCATGGATGGCTAAATACTAACAAAGTTTAAGAATAATCTTACCAGCTATTCTTTTTGTCCTCAGCGTTCACTCCTATTTTGGGGGGAAAAATTATTTTTTTGGTTCTTTAAAAATCCCTTTCAAACCTATTCCATTTAGGTTGAAAAATGTATCTAGAGTTGGGCAGAGACAGTCAATAATGTTACAGAAAATAAAACCAAGAAAGTTCCACACAATTTCTGAGAGACAGATGTGTGTCTGAGAGACAGGTGTGACGAGGGTCTTCCTAGGTCAGGCAGGAGAACAAATCTCTGTTACCGTCACCCTTACAGTCATCCCCAGCTGGTGATTCTGTCTGTGCATGCGTAAGTTTAAAACCTTTCTATTTTCCTCTAAGCTGCTTTTAAGAAGTAGTAATAATTTGCGCCTGTTCGACCTTGTGTAAGAGAATGAAAGATTAGGAATCCAATGGATAATATCATTGGTGGGTAAGAAATGGTAGGAGTAAGTAATTACAGATGACACCAGTTGGCATTGCTGAGGGACCTTTTTATAGCAGACAACTTGCACTTTTAACATCAAATACACATTGCATTCCCTGCCCTGAACTTCTCTAAGTACCTCTTCTACTTCTATGGGGGTTCACGTGGTACTAAAATGAAGGGAAGTTATCCCCAAACTTGAACCAATCTGAAAAGTAAACACAAATGCAAATTGCTACAGGAAAAAACAAACAAACAAAACCAAAATTCTACTATCAGAAATTCAAGAAAATGACTGTCATGAAATTTAACATCTAGCATTAATAGTTTGACCAGTTACCTGAAGGTTGCATTCATGTGTTACCACCATGCTATTTGTGTTTGTGGGTAACTTCCTGAGTGGAAAAGTAAGGGTAATGGATGGAACCATGAACTGCGAGAGTTTGTAAACCAAGTGTGAATGGCCTTTTCAATAAGTGCTGAGAAAGTTTCAGGCAACTTTTCTGTATTTCAAATGTATTACAACCACAATGGTGGGTTTTGTTTTGTTTTGTTTTGTTTTGGTATACAATGATAATTTTTTACAACAGCAATGTAGGTATGCTTTGCATAATTGTGCATGCCAGGATTTGAAACAGAAAATGTACATCTATTTTTCTAATATAACTACATTTTAAGTCTAAAATAACTATACTATACTATATCAAGAAAATAAAATACTTTAAAACAAAACAGCTTTGGTCTGTAAGTTTGCAGTGAAACACTATGTAAGTATCACTATAGTTAATTTTCTTCCAAAGTATCTGATTCAAGATTTGCTTTGGGGGGAGCTTAATTCCTCAGTTACTTATATATCATTCTGGTTCAGTCTTGGCATATACATTGGTAAATCGAGATATGACTTAAGGGAAGAAAATGAAAAAAAATAGTCTTCAATTGATTCAGCTGTTTTTATTGCTTGTTTTATTTTATTATTTGAAGATCAGCCAAAAACAAAGATTTTAAGGTTTTCAAATTTCATTATTAACAAAGAGTTGATTTCATCTGATTAATAAAAAGTAAATTTGATTGAATTATTCACTCAAGTGGCTTAGCATTTATAGACATGGATATTCATCTCTAAGATATTAAGTCTCCAGTGGTGAAGGAATTTGTGCAGAAATGATCTTTTATAATAGTTTTCTATGAATAAGAACCATACTGAAACCATGTAATTGCCTAACAACCCTTGATAGGCAGAGTATTTACTCACATTTTTTATGGTTTTATATCTTAGCCATTTTAAATCAAATCAATCTGAAATTTGATATATGTGCTGTTAGTCTGGATTTACCTCAAATATTTTTAACTCTTTAAATATTTTCTGTGTTTATTTGATTATATCAAGAATTCTTTGCAAATTTCATTTTAGGGAAACACACAGATGGCTATGATAGAAACTTCTGGTACAATTTTGCAGCCATAAAATCTCAGTGGTGAACTGAATTTAGTTCCGATATGGGAACAGTTATTGAGTGTCCACCCAGGGCCTGGCACTGTGTTACAAAAGCACAGCCATGCAGTGTCCTGTGGAGTTTCCAGCGGAGAAAACACAGAGTGACAGGAAAGCAAACCAAGGCAGTTCATGAATGCTGACAGTCTGAGCCATGTAAATTATGCGGAAACTTTTCTGAACAAACCAATGTATTTTCCACAAATCTCATTGAGAGGCTGAAAGTCGTCCAACCCTGAGAAGATCCACTTTCTAGGTGCCTTTATAACATGTGAAATAGTCTGACTTTTTCAAAAATAATGAACACTTGTTGTTTTTTTGGTCCCATTGGTAGCAATGGCCTATCAATAACACTGCCCTCATTAGCAAGAGTTGACACTGACTTGAGTTAATAATGTGTTCGTGACTATCAGATATGTACTGCACATCAACAATTGTTGAATAAATGATCAATACTATTTTAATCTTCATCATAATTATTCACCATTGGGAGAGAGGCCTTCGCATCTCATCTGTACCCCTTCTCCCCTAAAACAGAATGAACAGGCTACGGACTGTATACCGCCCTCCCCAATATAAAGAATGCTGCAGCTAGAACAACTTAAAAACAGAGGATGGCTTGCAATGCCTAGCTTCAGATAACAGGCAGAACTTCACCAGGAGCACACGCAGGCCAATAGTTTAGCAAGAGCAGGGGAAATGCTCTGCCAGCAGAAAACAACAGTTCCCAATCTCCTGGCTGACTTTTGTTCCAAATAAAGTCATGACGAATCAGCTGAAATGGGCTATGTGACAAGTCTATGCCTGGTTTAAAACAGTCAGCCCTCTTTGTCCTCCGATTTCTTGCCAGATAACAGAAGGGGCTCTGCAAGGTTCAGATGGGTTCAGATGGGTCACCGTCTTATACTTACCTCTCTCTCAGCTTGGAAACAAAACCTGTTTACCCTGCTTATTCAACTCACTTCCTCAACACATCCACACTGATGAGGGAGACCAGAGCAAACTGACAACCTCCGGGCTAGATGCAAAGGTGCAACTCTTATTCTAGGACACAAGGCAACACACAGCCCAGGAACGATACATGGTGCCCGGGTGCGGATGTACCTGACTTAGCCCACACCTAACCACGGAGGGACCACAGGCCATGCTGAACTGTTAAATGCATTATCTCCACCTCTTCCAGTGGGCAACTGGTGACTTTTGGAGTGAGACGGCAGAAATCAAGATTTCCCAATGTCTATCCCACACTTTATACACAGTCTTCAAATGGGAAGGCATTAGTGATTTATAACAGATACATCTAAACCCTCGTGCACAAACCTGAGACCCCCCTCTCCTCTCTTTGCCTACTCTACTAGGTAAATGAGCCAACCAGTGTCACACACAAGTGACCCCACAGGCTCGGGACAGGAAAAAGGCAGATCTGGGGAGTTCTAACACATGTAATAATGTGCTGCCGTACAGCAAGAATGCATTTCGACAGCTAAAAATACAGTTGAAAATTTACGTCTGCGCCGTCTTTTTTCATTCCACGTGCAAGTCATTATTGTCAAAAGAACTACTCGAGTCTCTCACTGCCTCTATTTCTGCCACCATGGATCTGTTTTCACCTTCCCTGCAGCTACAACAATGGCTGCAAAGTCGCTCTATAGGGACTTTTTCTTCTATGCCAGTGCCAAAATCTGACACCGAAAGTGGAAAAGAATATAGTAAAAGATATTTAGGGGAGGCACTGTTAAACAATTTTAGCACCTCCTAAGCAAACTTCAACTGGAGAATAAAATAACTGATTCTACTATACATTTATTGCAAAGTATACTTAATAAATACATTATGGGATACTTCACACTACCAAAATAAAAATCTCAGTGATAGAGATCAAGTGTAGAAAAAGCCTAAAGTGCAATGTTTTCAGCTTAATAGCATTTAACTGGAGAGACAAAGATAGTTATTTTATGTATCATTTGTGCAGTGCTGCCTCCGTAATATATAATGATGATGATTTTGAAAGTGCAAAGGAAAACAATCCAGAACTTTTTCCTATTTATTGATAACTGGCCCAAGAAATGTTATTGTCTTCTAGGCAATTATATATACATCAGTAGTTCTTCCAACATTATTGGGAATCACACATTCTTTTGAAGACTTTGTGATGCCTTCCCCAGAAAAAAAATAAATGTGTAAAATATTTTACAAATAGTTTCACGATGTTCAAAAGAAGGTCCTTCTCAAAATAAATTCAAAGATTTCCTATGGGTCTGAATCTTCTAGATCTCAGGTTAAGATCTCTGGATATATATTATCCTGGTTTAAGTTGAAAGTAAATAATTAGATATTATGACTGCTTTTATTTAGATAAAGCACTGAGAGTAGTTCTTTGCCTTATCTAGTATCAAAAACCTGATTTATTTAAACATTACACAATGTACACATATATCAAACATTACATGGTACCCCATTGATATATATAGCTTTTATGTTTTAGTGTATCAGTTAAAATGAAAAAAAGTTAACTAAAAACTTGTTCTCTATTTAAAAAAAAAAACTAAAAAACTGGTCTCTATCTTCAGATAAAAAGGCAGGATCCTATTTTAGGAAGCATTTATGAATCAATTATCTTCTTGTCTGGCACTTTTTAGGCCTTCCCTAATAATCACCATAGCACATCAAATCCCATATCTTTAAAATGATCCTAAGAGACCAGTATTATTACTGTTCCCTCCACTTTCAGGATGAGAAACCCGAGACTTAGAAATATGCTTCAGTTGCCAAAGAACAGGCTACGATACAAATCAAGGCCGCCCTTCCTTCAGCGTAAGTTCTTAACCGTGTGCCAGGCCTTGTTACTGAGGAGGAAACCGGGGACATTTCATCAAAATTATTTCCTCATCACCCGGCTTTGAAGAATCCTTACCTCACCACAGCACCCTACAACAGCTTATTGAAATTACGTAGGTTTTGAGGTAGCAGAAAGAAATGACCCATCCTTGATCAGATATGTCAAGAGGCGGCTCCCGGGCTGACAGACAGTCATAGGCAAAGGGACAGGTCATTTGGCCCAGGGTGAGCAGTGGTGGAGAGTGGGTGGGGGCAGCACATACCTTTTGATGTTGCCGTGACCAAAAAAAAAAGTCTCTGTGAACTCTGTAAGCCCGTGCCTACAAGCAGAATACGTCAGGGACTCACAGGCCCTCATCCTGCCTGCGACATGGGAGGACCACTGGGTTTCTGCTTGCTTTCGCATCTAATTTGGCTAGCGATGCAACAGGTATAAAAACAAAACAAACAAAAAATGTGGTGGAGTTCGGCTACATCCCATAAACACAAGCATTCAGGTGACAGTTTCTAGATTGACTTTATATCGTTGCACAGTCCTAGGCAGAGAGCTTTTGCAGTGTTTGATATCATCATCACTCAAGAGAAAACATGCTAAGTTTGAAAGATACAGTGTATTCTTCCGAAGTTTTCAGGGTTCCAATAATAAGAAAATATTGCTATTTCTGTTGAACACTTCCCCCATTATTAAACACGAGCTCATGTTCTTCATCGCCCTATGGAATGTGCCCTTTGCACAGGGGAGATGCCTTCCATCCTACCACAAAAGAGGAAAGCAGACACACTCGACTCTACACACTCTTTATAAGCTCTGAAATTAAGATGATACAGTACAAATCAGACACTGAAACAGTATTTATTCTGTGCAACAAAAAGAGAGATGGTAAACTGCTGACTTTCCATCTAAATAGCAAAAAAAAAAAAACCTAATACAAATAAAACCATTAAATAAGAGATTCAAAATAATTATACATGATATTAAAAATGTGTCTGTCAATAAAAATACCGACACCAGATACCCAACTGGGACTAAATACTTGGTGACCACATTGGGAATTAATTCATGAAATATTTCATTCTATATGATTTTTGAATAGACAAGTGGGGAGGGGGAACAACTAGGGAAACTGAATTTGCATTTCGTTTAATTTTTGAATCTATAAAAGATTTCTAAATGTTATCGCATCTTTATTTAAATTTTGTCGTTCCTCAAAATGCCTAATATTACAGGTATCTAACACCACGTTTCCAGTGGTTGAAACAAGTGCCTCGTATGTCACATTGTCCAAATGGAAACTTGTGTTTTTAATAAGAGCTCCGTAACTGCTGTAAGTAAAACAGAACCCGGGGAGATAATTTCATTAGCCAGGTACTGTGCAGACAGGGAAATCGAAGCTGATTTTTAAGGTTTTAATAAGATGATTTTTATAAGACTACTTGGAATTTCCTTAACAATAATGATGTCATTTTGTAATAACTGAAATCTTTCATGGGAAAACTGCTTCTTCAATAACTCACCCAGTCAATTACACAGGAAAGTCCTGTAATAGGTTGTGTCGTTCCCCTCCCCCGTCAAATAGCTCACGTACACGACTTCCTTTTCAATTACCAACTTGTCTGCAGTACCATCTGTAAAAACGCACACGTACCTTACGCTGCCAGTTTCTGCTTTTGTATGTCCATTAGTGGGACTGACTTGCAGCTGCTCCAGAAGAAAACAATGACTGTCTACACACACACACACACACACACACACACACACACACACTCCCCCTTCAGTCCCACATATGAGCTCCAAGCAAGACGCTGTCCTAGAGAGGAAAACTTGCTCTCCAGTCTCACTTGCACCCGATCTCTCTGTGATCTGGAGTTTGTTAATCACACTGTATCACATACCAAAGCAAGAACTACCTCATCGCATCCAGCACTCTCGAGGCACCCCCGGTCAACCAAAAGGAACAGTTAAAATCAACTTGTACTTTGACATTTGGTGCACGGAGCAGAGGATCAGGAAACCAATACGGAGACCTGGCAGAACAAATGGAGACGCAGAACTCCTGCTGAGTGAGATTTTATTTCGGGAGAGGGGCTCTGAAAAGTAGAAGGCACTAACTTCTCAAACACTTTATTTCCCCCTGCTTCATGCTTATATCCTTTTTCTGTTGGCATTATTGTTCCCCAGTCAAACATTATATTAAACTGTTCAGTCTCAGTCAAAGATGTTAATATATGTGTGTATGTGTATAGCAAGAAGTCACAATTCATTTTGAAAGTGCTCTTTCCTAAAGAAACAATATTTCTATTGGGAAATAATGGAGATTTAAAAAAGAGGGGGGAAGGAAAAAAGTTAGCAAGCTCTTAAAAGAATGATGGGAAGAAAGATGCAGAGAGAGGCTGGAATGAATTCACATCATAGAAACAAAAACTAAAGAAACAAAAAGTGCTTACTTATGATTCACCCCACACTATTCCACACAATTACAAATTCATCCCAAATACATCACAGTTATTCTTCACCGTAAGAGGTACTTTGGGGGAGGAGAGTCAGCTTTTGGAATTTTAAAATGTCAATTCTACCTTAGCTTTTCACATATTAAATTTTTTAAATCACCAAATAGCTGTATTTTCACGGCATTTAGGAATCAGAGACAGTGCTGGATTGGAAGGCCCTATTTTTCCTTTAATCTTTATATCCGCAGTGTACTGCACATGGTAGGCATTTAATTAATGATAGCTTAACCGAATTAACTATCAGAAGAGATACTACTGACTTCAGTAAACCGCCACTCCTTTAAAATACATGTATGTGTACACACACAAGCATGATGTAAAGGAAAGATTATACTCTAAGTGCGGATTTCTTCATGAACCATAAAAAGGCTGTCATCGTTACAGAAAGTAGGACTTAAATTGAAAACAGTTTCACTTTTGTGAGATGCAAAAGAAAATACATTCTGGACCATACGCAGGGTACATATTTTATAAGGAGAGAAAAAGAGCAGGCCTCGTTAGCTTGAGCTTCTAAACAATGTACAAAACTTGGAGAAATGGCACATGCTAAGGCAAGGATTTGTATATGCACATACAAGTAAGTATGTGCTATAGACACACACACACACACACACTCACACGAATCCATTGACATATTTTAGCATTTTAGGGTGATTTTTTTTTTTCATTAAAATGGTAGCATTTTATATAAGCAGGGTAAAATACTGATATTCTTATAAAATTCCATGCATTTCCTGCAGAGTTGAAAATAAATATAATTACCTTCAAAAATTTTAATGATTAGCTACACTGCAAAGTTTTATATAAAAGACTGAAAAAAATGATAAAGTAGCTAGGAATGTGTCTTCCACATCAGCTTAACAATGACTTAATAGATAGAAAATAACCTATGAATACACTGTGATTCATTTTTATTACCAATTTATTTTTATTACTGTGTTAGAGTTCTCTCAATTCACCTACATACACAATTGACATAAATATAATTATGTATAAGACTAATGACATGTATCAATGAGAATTAAATTCTTTTCTGAATTTCAGAAGCTGTTAAGTATTTGAATACATATTAGATTTTAGAAGATACTGAATAGTTGAAAAATCTTTTGACATGTGTATACTCTACTGTACACCTACACACCTATATTATACAGCTTTATTATACAACTATATTATATAGTCTCTATAGCTATATTTGAGCCCATATGCAAAAAATTATACAAAAAGCTTCAAATTTATCATTTATTTTTACCACATGTAAAGATACATGGATAGTGATGCTATACATAAGTGACAATTTTATCACATGAGTTATGCACTTAGAAGTATTATGAACACCTATCTCCTCTTTTCTCTCCTTCTCCTTATCCTGTTACGAGTGTTTTACAATCAATCTCTAAGGATTTCGGTGCATAAATCTTATGTGGCTGACTAGTTTGCTTTCACGAGATTCATGAGTCTACATATTTCTCATCCAATAGCTAAGTGGAAATTTTGGGAAGTAATCTTTGTTCTTTGAAATTTTCTAGAACATAAAGGGGTGCTTTGTAGGTCACATCCTCTTACGCATATCACACCACTCATTTCTAGATGCAGATTTCTTTTTTTACCCAATGTATTCACGTAATTATACCCAGAAAAATAAGAGTAGATACTGAATTCATAGAATACAGGAAAAGTGGATTCCCTTTGATTTCAATAGATCTAGACTTATAAAATTTTGCAAAAATATTAACGGGGTTCTAGCTACAAATTTTATTCCACTTGGAATCTGAGGGTCTATTTTATACTTAAAAGTCTTATTTCATACTTAAATACATTTAAGCATTTTATAACTGAAATATATTTAAATACACCTATATACACAAACATACATTTAAAGTATGTATATACACACATTTCCTTTTTAAAAAACCTGTGGCTTTAAGGTCTTTGAACTTAATACATCTAAAAAAATCAGGGTTGATAGTTTTATATTTAAAAATATCAACTTAAAGTGTGATTATATTTCTTACCAAAATTAAGGAGCTGTATGTGATTTAGAAGATAAAATATCTCTTTGATGAAAAAGATGATGGAAAAAATGTGATTGTAGAATTAGTGAAGCAATGAAATTGAAGAAACCAGCAGGAAGTATTTAATGAGGAATTAATGCACAGATGATTAAAAAAATTATGGTTGCTACATGCTCAAAACGGTTGTGTACTCTGTGAAGGACAAGTGAAATGGCTAGACCTGCACTGCATCATCCTCTTTCCACAACTGTGCAAAATTTTACTGAATTTTAAGTTTTAATTAACATTTTATTTAATTTTAAATTAAACTGCATATATATATACATACATATACATAAATTCAGTCTGTTCTGAATATTTTACTTAATTAAGTCATATATGTATATATACATACACACACATGTTTCCATGTATATATTTCTTTGGACAAAACAAAAACAAAAACAAAGCTATCTTCCTTCACTCCAGCCCAAATGAGGCAGTTACTTAAAAATTAACATAAGTTGATGGGTACCAGACTTAAACTTTAAGCAATTCACCTTTTAAAAAACAGGTAAAGAAAAATATTCCTTAAACATAAAAAAAAATTATAACTTTCACAAAGAAGAAAATTACCATTAGCAAAAGTTTAGCTAATTAGCTGATCTCATGGAACGCTTTTTATGTGTGTGAGCTGACGAATTTCAGAAAATGACCAGATTATTCCACTTGTATCTTTAACTTGACCCCTTCCAAGTTCTGACCTTCCTAATAGATTCACTTTATAAGATATGACATCGTACACAGCTGTGCTACTCTTTCTTGAACTTGACTTTTTTTTTTAAGGATGAAACTAGCCTGGATTTTACTACAGCATGTGTGCTCCCTGGTAACCCTGGGGGGAGGGAGAGACCAGAAACAAACAAACAAAAAAACAGTATGACCTCCCCTCTAAGTAGATGATCTGGAAACTCAGGGAAGACAGTCTTTCAAACACTGTCACCAGGTAAAGAAATTACGTAGAAAGAACCTGAAAATATCACTACAAATTGAGCTCATTACTATAAAGACTAGTGCTTACTTAGTATCTTTTGAAATCAGAACGTTCTGATCTTCAAACTTCCAAAGCTCTGATGAATGCTACTACAGGTTCACTGCAGACTGCTGGGTTTTTGCAGTCTGGTTAGAGAGGCCCTCTCTAGGAGAGTTTTCAGGATTCAATTAGAAATTACTAGAGAAAAATATTCGAAGTTTCTTGAAGGACCCAATAACTTGTAGGCCTACTGGTAATTTTAATATATGCTAAAAAATACCTTGTAATACACAATAGATAATGTAGCATTTAAATAATAAAGAAGCTTCTGGTTTTAGTTAGAGCTCTCTTACTGATAAAAACCAGCACTGGATTTATAGATGGAGTACGAAGGAAGGAAACAAATGTTTAATAGTCACCGTTTCTACCCCTATTCAATTCGGTATCAAGTTTAATCTTGTAGAGGTGGTTATATTTAACTGTTATTTTTCTACGTTGGCTTCCATAAGGCATTTTGAGTTATAATTCAAAAAATATTTCAACAAGTAATAAATTGCAACACAGAACTAAAAGCATGTCTTAAAGCTATTCTTCATTCGAATTACACTTTTATACATTAATTATCTGTTTATCTGATAACTACTTCTGATAGACCTCCCATTGTCCAACACCCCAAGCGCACTGTTCTTTTTACAAAGGGTGAAAGCTTTTCAGGAGGGAAAAAAAATTTCAGACAACTCTGTTTCCAGTGTCTCAGAGATAATTGTTACCTTCCTTCTTTTCAACTTGAAAAGCAAGCAGTGTCTCTTTTGCTTAGGGCAGTCATTTAAAGTTCCCACTGTCAGAATCTTTTTAACCTGAGTAGATTTAGTGTTCTTTTAAAATGATTATCGTATTCTGCGAAGCTTTCTGTTGTTGTTACGTCCATACAGAGTGATCATTAATGCAGGTGACTAGTGTATGAACACACACAAACAGGTACTTTACCTGGGTGATCCTAAATGGTTTATTTCGACATAAGAAAAACAGCTGCACAAATGTTTTAAGGAGAATATAGTGTGGACAGCTTGAGATACAACAACAATTCTTAAAATATTTGACCTTATGGATGTAACATTCGTATGTTTGAGAGAAACTTTGCAAAAATTGTTTATTTCAGTTTTTGGAAGCACATCCACTCTTTTCCTTTAGTTTGCTATACAATAGGCTATTGTAATACAGTCACTAAAAAAGTTTGCATTTTAATAGTCTGAAAAAACCATTTATACCAAACTATGATAACACGGGCAATATCAATGTTCTGTATATAAAAAAAGTGTTTTTCACATAAGTAAGGTACTTAACATTGACTAAAATCAGTATTTTGAAAATATATTTTCAATTCAGAGTTTCAGTGATTAGACATGCCTCTCTTTTTAGATAAAAATACAATTTTTAACTTGGCAATACTGGTACAATTTTCCATTAGTAATTAAAATACATTTTGGTCCTAGCCATAAACATTGGTTTCCTTTTTCCTGCCTTCTAAGTTGATTTAGATTTTTCCCTAGCAACCAACGCACAGCCTTCTCTTTGAATGTTTATTACCTGTTGAAATCCTCTTGGCTCATAGAAGTAGAAGACAAGAAAACATTGGAATAAACTTACAGCCTAATATTTAATCAATAAGCAAAGTATTTCATCCTTTCAGAATTCACTGCCCTATAAATATTTCTTTTTTCTTATTTTCTAGGAAACATGCGAAGACCGCTTCCCACAAGATAAAAAACTTTAAGTCTTTACAACCCACTGAAGAACATAAGAAACATGCTTATTTATCGCTTTATCATGTTATCAGTCTGTATGTTTTAATATGATTGCCTCTCAGTTTCTATTACACTGAACAGGCTTCTGGATTTAAACTCGTATTCCTACTTGCAAAGCTTCTCAGAGGAAGATATTAAAAATATTTATTACATCGGTTCCCTCAGTGATATTGAACACTACTTTCCTGGAGAGCCAATCTCATTTCTTAGAGAGACACGAAATGCATTTGAAGTAAAGTTGATGAATCAGGTGACAGAACAATCGCCACTACAGTATGGTCTGATCACAACTGGAACCCGCCATGGCTGCAGTGTAGGACCAGGATTTTAGGGAACTCTTAAGCAGGGCAGATGCTATCGCTTCATTACTAAATGGCAGCAGTCACGCTGGAGTCCTGGGGAAGGAGTAGGACCGCTTGGGGTTTTTCGGAATGGAAGTCAGGCAGTAGGAGCTCCAATGTGCTGAGTGGGTTGAATAATAATTCTTAGGAGTGTCACTTTCGATAAAAATCAGAGGGAACGAAACACTGGTGCTATCTCAGGACTGTAAAACTGGCGCTAATCCTTACTCTAAAGATCACCAAGGGTGTTTGCTCCCAAGTCAGCAGAATTCGAATAAATTGGCGGCTTCCTCAGGTGGTGGTTTTGCAAGTCTACCTTCACTTGGTGTAAGTTCTGGTGTGTTTATTTATAAACATCTTATTACTTTAAATTATCGCCTCATGTAAGGAAAGTCCAGGGTTTTTGAAGTGTTTATAATTTTGAGGGGAGGTAGGGGAAATATACACGAAGCAATTAAAAGAATGATGCAAGAAAGCAGACTTATCTTGATCCTAAGATTTTTGATTCTTATGTTTCTGAATGCTGTAATAAATGAGAAATGGGAAACACTCACTCCCAGATTCAGCTGAAGGAGGTCTGGTAAGAAGATGATGAGGCTTGAATAAACAATTAATGACTATTCATCAATATACCTTCTGGTATGTTTTGGGGGGGAGGTTACTTGTGGCAGAAAATACAGCCCAAACTGGATTACCAGGAAAGAAATCTTTTGAATCATATAACTGAAAATCTGAGAAAAACAGGGACTTTATCACTGGGATTCACACAGTGTCCTGAGATCACGGTTTCCCCCTCTCTGGAATATTCTTCCTGTATGGAGAATCCATTCTGTCTCAGACAGAACCTTGGATAGCAGAATGGTTGTGTACATCTCGTGCCATCTACAGTACTGAACAAGAGGGGTGTGTTCTGAGTCACTCTCCTGAACCCATCAGGGACTTCTGGGGCCAAACTTGAGCCTGGATTGACCGGATCTATAGCAGTTTCTCAGATTTTAAAGTATATCACAAAGTATCTGAGGATCTTATCAAAATGAGAACTTTTATGTAGTAGGTCAGGGATTAGATCTCAGCTTCAGGATTTCTAATCAGTTTCTGGTTTGTGTAATTTTGAGGCTATGAGGTGCTGGATTTCAGCCCAGAATCTAGGGCAAAATCAGTTTAACTTAAAAAAGAGGAATAAAAAAGGAAAGATTGGGCCGGGGACTTAGCTCAGGAAGTGCCTGCTTGGCTAGCATGTGATCATGAGTTTGATCCCTCGTACCAAAAACAGGAAAAAAAAAATAAAGTAAGATCATGTGAATTAAAAACTATTAAAGTAAAACATCAAATAAAATAAAAACAAATCTATACATACACACTCTTAGATATATATACACAAAGGTGCATACATGTTTTCCATCCAAAAGAGGATTCTCTTAAAAGGTAGGAAAGCTGATATTGCTGTCCGTCAATCTGAGTTGCCCATCCAAGCCAGCCCTTCCATATGGTATTTTTTATTTTTCAGTTTGCATAATCCTTGAAAGAGTCCATCATTATCTACACTTCTCATGTAACTGCTTTGACCAAATCCATCCTGCCATTTTCTCTTTCTCGGGGTGAGGAAATGGTGTAATGGTCATTATCCCTCTGAAGAGTCTGTTGAGAAGAACTTGGCGAAATCCCACTAGCACAGAAAAGCAGGGCCACCCCCAGGACAGGTGCCATGGTCAGCTCTTTGAGATCCAATCAGTGCCATTTCCTTAGTTCTCCATGAACGCACAGGGTCCCTTTGGAAGGTTCACAATGAAAGCCCTGTGGTCAGCCAACATGAGAACTCTCCTGAAGGTTTATCTGCACTTGAAATACTGAGAGCTTTTCAGTGGTCACAAAGATGACAAAGGGAACATTAAAAAATTTTTTTTTTCCTGAATGAGTGTATCTACTATTCTCTGTTAAATATCAAAAAGTGTTTAATGGGCCAATAATTGTTCCCACCGGAACATTTTTTACAAAAATAATTGACAAAATATCCTTGACTGTATATTTACAGAGAAAAAAAGGGAAGGTTTGATTTCTTTCACATGAGGTATCAAAATAAAACGGGGAAAACACGTACCTCTTCCAGTAGTGTATCTAGCCCAAGCTGGTATTTATACTGTAAACTTTAGATTAGCTCGAGCAATTTCAACTTTTGGATCTCTCTGTATCCTTAAGGAGCTGGTACCCTCTTTCGTTTGACCTCTGCAGCTCTGACCATCTGTCTGGTTTGTCTGGGTTACAGGGCAGAGTCCAAGAAAGCATAAGACTACTTTCTCGGTTCTTTGCAAGGCAAAGAAAACCTGTAAGTTCCACTTTCCTCTATGAACTAAAAGCATCTTTTAATTTGGCAAGTGGATTTTGTAACTGCTCTGTGAGTTTATTAAGGCTAACATAGTAAGACATGGTATATTTTCTATAGGTAAATGGGAGAAAGCCAATGTCATGTGAAAAAAAAAAGTATGAGAGTCAAATAAACAGACCGGAAATAGTGAAAGGCTCACTTATCCCCCAGAGAATGTCAGTGGTACTACAGCAGCCTCTGCGCACAGAACTGTTTAAGCATCAAGACCATGCACATCCAATGTGATATTGATCTGCAGTCCACTGATTCATTCATTCCATTCATTTTAGTATCCTTCTCTTAATATCTGCTCCATGCCCAGTGCAATGCTGGACACCGCAAGTGTTAAAGCCAGCACTGTAAAAGATGTGCTATAAACCATCAAGCCACTCAGTAATTATCAAGAAGCCATATAAGCAAAGACATGAGAGACGCTCTTACGAAGCCAGGCATTTACTAGTTTTTACTATAGGTAAAAACAGAAGCAAAAATAAAGAAGAGCCAATGGTCAACCATCTGAAAGACGCCTTTCATACAAACGGCCAGTCACGCAGTAGGTGTTCAGTAACTTACTTTCCTCCTCCTCTCCTTATTTGCTTATATAAGGCAGGAAGGGAGCAGTGGATCTCAACAACTCACCACCTCTAAGGTCTCTTCCAGCTCTAAAGTTTCCAGAATAGTTCTTTCTCCTTTTTTTTCTAGATCGTCTAGAGTAACCTCATCGACTTGGAGTCTTGCATGATCTCTCCTACCCCCCAACTCTTGCCTCCTTTCTTTTTCCATCTCTCTTTGCCTCCTTGATTCATTCTCTTTTACCATTTTGAAACAATCCAAATTCCAGTCACGAGTCCCTGGGAATTCTACAGAAAACTGTGCATAAGCTCACAATACAGCAGTGGTTCCAGGATTCTCTTCATTGGCAGGTACTGAAAACAGATCTAAATGTATGACCCAGTGACTGAGCTGATGCATGGTACTGGTGTGTGTGTGTGTGTGTGTGTGTGTGTGTGGTGAGCTAATGACCATTTCTCTCTTTCAACAGATACACTTGGGGCACGCAGTGAGATGCACGTCCTTTCTGGGTTGTCTTTTGTTGTTTAGGATAACCAAGTACTCCTGTTACACATGCAAAGAGTATTAGATCTGCTCCTTTTGCTAAGTTTCACAGCCAACAAAGCCCCACAGTTGCAGTGGAGAGGAAGAGGACGCTGTTGGCTTCAGCCCTGCATTTCCTATAAACTAGGAAAGGCGCTGCTCACCTGTTCTACGCCTGAGACCCAGGAGAGGTGATGATTTCTGCAGAACTACTGTGGTGGTGTGGTTCTCATTTCCTGGAGTGACAGAGTGGTATGTGCAGGACCCTGGGGGCTGAGGGACTTGGATTCTACCATGGTCCTTCCCAGCTAAGACTGTGTTTGACTGCATGGAGGCATGGTTAATTTATTCTTTCACTTCCTCACTCGCAAGGAAAGGGAGGCGTGATGTCTGGACCGCCCTCCACACGGTGATGCTAACAGGACAACACAAATTAGAAAGCATGAAATAGTCTCGGGAGTAGAACTCACATTACAAAGTCAAGAGATTTCAAAGAGGATGAAATGATCAGAAACCAAACTAGTTAACACGGCAGAGGGGAATCCGGCACTGCTGGGATGGAGTCATTAGCGTTTCAATGGGCCTAGGAGTCATATTTGCACACTGGAAGAAATCAGTTACTATGTCACGGTCTTCAGGTTTTCGCCCAAGGTTGTTTTGAAAGTACATCCTGGGTAAAACTGCACTTTATTTAATAGCGACCAAGTTGCACGAAAAAGAGTGCCATCTTCCCTGATTAGCTATGGGGGTACATTCTGTGCCCTGCTTACGTTATTATTAGCATTTTTTTTTCTTTTTCTTTGCAGCTCCCAAGCAAACGTTTAAACACTGCTCTGCAGCTGCTGTAAAACTAGACGCCCGGCCCCAGCCCTGCGTCCCTTCTGCGGAATGTCCAGAAACACATTGTTATGACATTGCAGGAACATCACCCCGGCTTCCTTTAGACCCAGAGAGCTGGGGACGGCAGAGGAGCGAAGCCACACGGGTCTCCCCTGGTGTATACGGCATCCCGCTCTGATTAGAGCCCCACGGAGCGCTGGCACGCAGGGCAACAGCTGTTTTCTGTCTTTTCATTCCCCGCTCCTATTAATGTTATTTCAATTGTGTTATGGGCTGCACTTTAGATCTCAAAAGAAACATTTAGTTTTATTTGAATGTTTAAATGATTAATGATGCTCGAGTACAGTTGTCTTCTCATAATTGCCAGGCCGAGCTGCAATTTACTTTAAAATCCAGACCTCTGTATAAGACGGAGGCTAGGGCATTGGCAAGGACACTGAGAATTTCTCTCCTTCTTTCCTTCTTTCTTTTTTTTTTCTTTTCCAAATGCATACATTTTCTGCTTCCTCACTGGGGCAGTTGCTGAAACTTCTGACACACATCCAATCAAGTAAAGAGTTGCACATGGTGTACTGTGCAAGGCTTGGGGTGCGGGCACACCATTCAGTGGGGCAGGGGTAATGTGCTCCTGAGAAGCCAGAGTGAGAAGCAGGGTGCTGCTGCCTACCGAGGAAAGACTGGCTGGCCAGGGTGAGGCTCCCAAGCCCACAAAAGAAGCTGCCGCACTTCGCGGCAAAGCAGCCCACAGCTGGGCAGCGGGGGAAGGAAGTAGTTATGAGCGCCTATCATGTAATCAGGAAAAGGTGCCTTGAGCTGTAAGGGGACCATGTGAAGCCCGCTTGCATTCTTCTACTTTACACAGCCAAACTCCTCATCTCCCAGGGAGAGAGGCAACGGCAGCCTCCATAAAACACACGACTCCTAAAAATATAGATGTTTACATTTTTATAATGGAAAAAGACACGGTACTTTGCGTTCCAAGGTTTCAGCAGTAAGTCTTCTAATAAGCTCATACTGCTCGCCTTTCTGCGGGGAGAGCTGGGGGGATACGTTAGAGAAAGCTGCTGAGACACTGCCTTATCTAGGGTAAGGCACACGAAGGAAGGCGTAACATGGATAAAAATCGAGATTACCGACTCGCAGTGCCCGAGTGTGAGTGAGATAGCACTGTCAGTCTCTTGTGTTTTCCTTTTTAAATCTTCTGGCTAAAATGTTTTCTGACTTGTCTTGGCCAATTTTGGGCCACACTGAATGTTAAATAAACTATTATTTAATCAAATACAGGCATATTAGTCTCACTCTTGCTGACAACTTCAATTAGAATATTTTTGCTTTGTTAAAAAAAAATTTAAAAAAAAACCCCTCCTGATCTTTAAACTGTGAAGGCCTCCGAACAACATCTGGGAACAATTTTTGATATATCCAAGCATCAAACTTCTATCTCCATGAAGTGGTTTATCCAAGATTTGTTTTAATTAGGCCGCCTTTCTAACTTCACATGGCTTTCAAAAGGCAGACTTGCTCAGATGTTTTAAGCTGTAAAATTACCGCTGTAATCAGTGCCTCACCAAGGTAGACTATGTCTGTTTATTAGCTAGATAGTGAGGTTAATTCAGTTACCACTTCAACAAGGACAATAAATTTATCTCCAATTTTAGCACATGCGTTTTTAACTTTATAAATTTTCAGAGCTGCCTTTTAACACCTTAGTCTTCTAGCTGGTGCTAATACTAATAGCAGATTGGGTGCAGCCTTTCTATGGGAGCCCATATCCAAAAAAAGTGTATTTTTGGACCTGGCCAACTCCAGTTCCATATTGAAAGTTTCCCATTTCTGTTAATTTCTAGTGAAAAAAGCCTATCACTGGGCAGACAAGATGGGGCAGGGCAGCATATATTTGAACAGTGACTACAAAAATCAGTCTACTTGTAAATTCCTTCTAATACAGTGTTTTCCATCCATCAGCCCTAGCATTCCATAAGATGCTGCTCATGGGGAAACTGTGCTTACTCGGGTGTCCCTGCATGAATACAGGTCCCTCTAAGTAAAGCACTGGGAGCCTAAAAATCCCCACCCATTTATTCATATCACAGGCGCAGACTAAAGGCAAAAAGTAATGTGGAAACTTAAACTATTTATTTTATGAGGTAACTATTTTAAAATCCACTGGGAAAATAATGAAAAATGGCCTCATTATCCTGTTTTTGGGTGAGCCAGGCTTTATTCTACTATGATAGGACTCACAACAAAGTGAGTATGTGTGTGCGCGGGGTGTGTGTGCGTGTGTTTGAGGTGGACGCTGGCCCGTGGCTTTTCTCCACAAGTTTTTGATGTCATTTCCCTTTGAAGCATGAACCCGACTTCATAGCTCTTTCTAATTATAAACTTTCCTCGCACACACAGAGATTCACAGAGATGAAGCATGAACACGTATGACAATTAATATTTTAACTTCTCTGGGTAAAAATGACTCTACTGAGCTTCATATTAAGTCTACACGATGCAGTGCATGTGGATATTTGGAAACGCATGGAAGATTAACTTCAAATATCATATTTAGATACACTAGTGTTACATAAACAATCAAATCCTATGAGTAGATGGCATAGTGTAGGTGGCAACAAACATTTTTATCTACTGATTTTTTTTCAGCAGGAAAAAGATACATCTGCCTGTCTATTTTTGCTATAGAAATGTAAAAGTACAGTAAGTACATCTTCATCGAAAATCTGACATCAAAAAATGTCCTACTTTTGTCTACAGTATTAAGTAGAGGACACCACTAATATTTATGCAGTGTGTAGAAGAAGTTTTTTCTCACTGTAAATTAGAATTACCTTCCTGGTAAATGTAGGGTTCCATTAGGTGACAAGTATGAGCGTGTGTGTTTGTTTGGTGGCAGAAGGGCTACAGAATATAGTACAAAAAAACCCTAAATCAGTTGTCAACATTTGAAAATTAGGCGATCTCTGTAGAAATCATACCTTACTACGTTTTTTTTTTCAGTGCGCTATCTAGCATTAATAGGTACATTTTACCCTGCAGCAAGGCTGCCCCTTTTAGGACTTGCCTTGACATTTATATAGCCTGTGTGGCTTCCCTGGACCTTGAATTTTGTCGTGATAACTTTTGAATGCTTTGCTGCTAATCATTCTAGGACTTTTCCAGTTGTCCCACCTTGCTGATCTGGAGTACTAGAGCCCACCTGCGTAGGTTCAAATCCTCCTCCCAAACTAGCTCTGTAACCCTGGCCAAGCCGCTTATACTGTCATCAACACAATGTCTCCACCTGAAAATGTGGACTAACATGGCGGCATCTGTGTTACAGGCTGAAGAGGGAGATAAAGGAGCCGTTTACTTGGCTGGCACTAAGTACTCCATCAATGTGAGTTACCAGAGTTCCAGCTTCACTCTTTTTCTCAGACTGAGGCTCAGTGTGACCCAGGCCTCCTGTGACTGGCTAACACTACCACAGGGATGGTGATCTGAGAGGCATTTCCGTGTCTGCCATATCTGGAAAGAAGCATTTATAATCAGATGTTTTATATTCTTAAATATAGATTCATGATGGCTTCGACATAGATTTAAAGTATTGAGCTGCCACCTCCTCAAGCAGTTAAAGTTCCCTATCACTTACAAGATGATCTAAGCTAGCGCTCTTAGGTCTTCCCAGTTTGTCATGACCATCTTATCTACTAAGTTCCTCCACTCCCACTCATTTGTTCCACCCACATGGGGCCAAAAGCCATTGAAAAAGATGCTAAAGCTATGTTCTCTCACCAAGAAATGGACCTTTTAGCACCATGTCCAGGGCCCAGCATGCTATGTGCAATAGGGCAGGCACCCAGCACATTTTTACAGGATGTATGCATGAGAATAGAGAAGCCAACTGATTTAATTTCTTATCATGGATTTTCTAGGCCCATCTCAAATCATTTCTTCTATTCTCCTTCTATAACATCTGTCTTATAACCCCTATTTCTTATTTTGTGGGGGGAAGCAGTTCTATCTTCACAGCAGACCTTTTTCTACAGTGTTTGCGACATGGATGAGTCTCCCACAAAATTACGTGCTCCCAGATAGCAGACAGCACACATTTGCTTGTTTGCTTTTGTTGTGTTTTTATTTTTGTTTTTTGCTTGTTTGCTTTTGTCATTTTTCAAAATGCTTTGCAAATCACTAGGGTTCAATCACTCAGTGGAGTGATGCTGTATTATCTCAAAACTCAACAGCTGGTTAAAGAAAATCTTTTTCTCATCAATCGTTTCTGTCCTTTTTTATTATTCAGTGCGAGTCCACTGGTCTGAAATTGGCCTCCACTCTGATGACTTCCTTTACCATCGTCATTCAGCAAGTCCTGTGGACTGTTCCTAGAATCAAGGCTTTCTTCCCACTAGGGCGAGCTCCCTGCCATTTGTATCTTTATGTAACAGTCATTCAATCACTCCATTTCTAGCTTAAATTTCTAAAAAGAATTTTACTGGTATCACGTCCATGCCCATAGATTTTTATCTTTTTAGAGCCCAGGAGATAAATTGCAAAAATCTTTTGTCTCATGTTCACAAGGCTCTTCATAACCTATACCCCCCAAGTCATGTCCATAATCTTCCCTGAACCTTTCAAAGTAGTTTGCTCACTTCCCTCAAACAGACATTGCACCAACTCCCAGCTCATGCATTTTATATCGTGTTCTCTCTTCTCTCAACAGCTGGAGGCCCATCTCTCCTTGTGAGCCCAGCTCAAGAAAGAGACTACAAAGCTTTGAATGCTAAACTTGGGTTTCCAGGGCTTCCTCTGAAGAAGCACTAGATAACTTACCTCAACCTACCATGCTGGCCAAGCCTCTCTCATCAGCTTAACAGACACTTTATTCTCTTATTTTTTCTTACTACTTACCCTTTTCTGTAACCTTCCCCAAACCTGCTTTCAGCAAGCCCTGCTGAACTAGTACCCTACTTTTTATTATTTTTTAATTCTGGCTGGTTTTGAACTCACTATGTAATTCAGTCTGGTGTCAAACTCAGTGATTCTCCTGCCTCAGTCTCTTAATATTTCCCTACTTGTGTCATACACTGTTAGTTCTGAGTCCATTTTAATTTCTTCCTTGTGATCAAAATTCAAATGTAAATCTCCATGTGTAACGATTTTCAACATAAAATGCAACCTCATACTAGCCATAATTTCATGCATGGATACATTATAAAAGGATGGGTAGATATGATTATGATATTTCTTATAAAGCTTCTAATAAGGGGCTGGGCATTTAGCTCAGTGGTGCAGTGCCTGCCTGGCAAGTGTGACATCCTGAATTTGATTCCTGGGACCCCCACCCCAGCAAAAAAAAAAAAAATATATAAAAGCTTCTATTAAACAAACACAATTCTTCCCTGAAGAAATTTCAGTTTTCTTCTTTCCAACATTGATCACTCTTAAATTCTGAGGCTGGATAAAAGTGTGGAATGTACCATTTCGGCATGCAAAGGGTTTGTACCAGTTGGAGTTTGTCTTGACTTAGAAAACTGCTTATCATATTCAGAATGTAGGGATGGCTGCGCAGGACTGTTTAGAACACTCTGATAACTGTTTTCAAGCTATATTCAAAGCCTCCGGTGGGTTAAAGGAATGCGCTGTGTATACATTACTTGTCTATGTTTATTACTTTGCTTCCGACATAAGAAAGTATTTTCATTATTATCAGACCAAAAAATGGTTGTTTCTCCTTCACCTCACACTTTTCACCTGCACCACCTGCTTCCAATAACCTGTGTCCACCTGCAGGACCTCGTCTAGAGCTGCAAAGGTGGGGTCCTGTTACAAAAACAACACAAACGTGACCTAGGCCTGGGGCAGACGGCTTCTTCGGTCGGGAGCGCGAGTCTTGCATCGGCCGACTTTCCTGTTTGCTATTTCTCTGAAAGCCCTGGTCCCCGCCTCTTGGCCTGGCTTCTGATCACTCAAGATTTTCACTCCTGATGTTTTTATCCTCCCCATTTCAGCCCGACCGTGCACGCCGCTCTCCACACCCACGGCTGCTCTGTAATCCATGCATTTTTGAACTGCAGAGTTTATGGAAGGTAAGCACAAGCACGAAAAACTTAGGAAGATTAAAGACTCGCATTCTGACAGCACTGATACACCTGGCCGCATTCATGTGCCATTTGTTGGTGAATTCTATCAGTTCAACTTCATGGAATCCAGTTTGTGAAGTCACCAACTCAGACTTCCTTTCTGCTCTATTCTGTGTCTGTTCCCACTTCAAGTTCGGCCTCCCCGCCTGCTCTCCCTTGGGCTGGTATTTTGATACCAGGTGTGGCAAATTCTTAATCTACAAAATGTTTCTCCAAGTGTGATCCACACACCACTCTCATCAGACCCACCCAGGAGTATGTGTTTAAAAACAAAGTCATCCAATCCCTACCGTATCCAAGCTCTACTGGATTGTGATCACTAGATTTGATTTCTAGGAATCTGTATTTTTCACCATAAGTTTCCTACAGCTAGGTTCAGGTACACTCAGGTTTGAATGTCACTGCTAATCTTTTAGTTTCCGTTGGACTATGACAGTCTGGACTCTCTGACAAGTTCTTTACCAAGTATACTGACTATACCTTGAGCCATTCCTGCTCCCAAGAAATTCATCCTGTAATGAAAACATGAGAGGAAATAGAGGTTCTCAGCCTTGCTACCAAATACATTTAACTAATGAATTTCCTAGGAAAGAACACCACCTTAGCAATGTAGACAGATTTTCTGCCTCTATGTTGGTTTTAGTTTAATTGACTTTTTTCATTAATCTACAGAAAGAAAGAAAAAAAAACAGGTGACTCCTTTATGCCTTTTAGAAGCTCACAGCCTAATACACTTTTAATACAAGACAAGAAATGAAAATTGTCACACACTCAAGAAAGGAATAAAACATTATATCCAAGTGTAAATGTGAGCACAAACGGTTCAGTTGTTCACACACCTGGGTTCCTACTGGAATATATTTACCTAGCTCAGCCTTTATTTTAATCTTAATTCTAGATTTCCTTTTAAGGGAAAACATTATAATTATACTTGGAAATAGTTTGACGTTCTTAAAAGTCCTCATACATATATCATAAATGATGTATATATAGCATTCATACATCACATATCATATATACATCAGAAATATTAGTGCATCATTAAAAATGCAAATTTCTAAAAAATGTATTGTTTTCATTATTAACTTTTCTGATTATGCAGAAAAAACAAATTTATGCTCACTGTCACCAACGATGAACTGACTGTATAGAGATCTAAGACCATTCGTTTACTTTCATAATTGTTGTCAACGTTAAAATGCACCAAACTTTTGAAAACAGAAACGAAAATGTCTCAACTTTCTAAATCACATAAAAGAGAATACATTTTATGCTTGCTTTGCAGGCCTCTGATGTCTTTCCCTTTCAAGTACGCTCTATTACCGGCTTGCCATGCTGACGAACATAAAAGGACCAAGCAAAATACTGTTCACTTAGCCAAGAAGATATGCAGACTCATTACAACAAAGCGCGATTAATTTTCATTTATGTAAACTGAGCAGCAACAATACTAGTAAGCACCACCTTAACCACATGCCGACTAGGAAGAGTCCAAACAGAAAGCTGGTTCCCAGGGTTTCCTTAGTGTATTTTATTCTTTTCTACCAACCACATGGCTCATATTGCTTCAGACGTTCTCATTATTCTTGTGATGCCTGAGAAATGACAAAATTAGAGAAGAGGAATCTGATAAAGATACAGCATGGCACAAAAGCTGTATGGATAATTGCCTCCGAGAATGCACTCCAGGCCCATCTCTCCTAATTAGCCTCATTACCATACTTTAAGACAGACCAGCAGTCACTCAGGACCTGTTCTTTTCCTTCAGCATGAGTGCTGACAGCTAAATGGACAACATCTGGGAAGGACCCTCTTTCCAGCCGTACCTCCCTGTTCTAGGCCTTTGGCAGAGCACGCGGGCCTGAGAAAGTCCCCTGAACACCAAGCTGAGTTAGGTTCCTAAATCAGAGTTGCAGGGCTGCCGCTCAACTGCTTCTCTCACTGACCACCACAGTGCACCCTCAAGGCCCAAGGTCACGCATTTCAAGTGCTCCCTGTGGCAAGTATTTTGAAGAACTGTAAAAGTACAGTCAGCACATTACTTCTGCCAGACAAGTTTTGTACCTCTTTGCCATTAAACAACTACAGTATAATAAAAACCCTTAACAGCTGATCACATCATGTTATAATTTGCTCACTCATCAATCTGATGTCTCCTGAAATTCCTTCTTGGAGGACGATCATAAGGATTTTATCGATTACCCTTTCAAGTTAAATTTTAAATCCTAAATACCTACCAAGTAATCCTTGATTACAGCAGAACTGTCGATACAGACTCGCTGTAGAAAAAAACTTCATGGAACGTATAAAACAAAGGCAGCGTCTGGGCTGAGATTCTTTTATTTCTAGAAGCCTCACAATACATCTTCTTTCTGATTATTTTTTAAAAATAAACTGGACACACTATAAAAGATATATTCAGCTTATACTGGAAAGGGAGTTATTTGATTATATTTAGTCATAAATATGCTATGACTAATTTTCCTCATTTCTAAACATAGCAAAAATGTTGCAGTCACTTTATTTAAAACGACTTAGCTATAAGTGCCTCTCTAGGTCCTTTCTGGGCTCATTTGTTTATACGATCACAGGTATCTTTCGTTTTCCTGATCGCTATTCCAGTCCTCTAAAAAAGGATTTTGCTAGATTTTTATTTTGCTTTTTGTACTACAAAACCTATGATGCAATCCCACTGGCAACCAAATCAGGGAAATGGATTTTCTTCACTTTGCAGTTTGGGGAAACTAACAGTCCATTCAGCATGACTGCAAAATACCCTGAAGGCCAATATTTACTAAGCATGGCACACACACAGGAGCCTTGTTAAAAATCCACAACAAATCTCTCATTGCAAGCAAATCCGAAGGCTTCGCAGCTTCTGCCACTGTCTGAGTACTGTTGATTCTGACAGCAGAAAGCTGCTTTCTTACTAATCCAGTAGCCAGCTAGAGGTCTGCTGGCCCCACACCAAGATTTTATGATTTCTCCTTTGGATTCTTTGCCACAGATTCCTGTTGTAACAATATACCAGAGAGGAAGAAGCATAATATTAAACTGAGGTTTTCTTATCAGCCTGTTTAAGCACCAACTAGCTGTTTAACTTGATCAGTGCAATAAAGGCATACATAATTAATGCTGGATTCCCATCAGATCCTTGGAAGAAAAATACTCATGGGCAGCGGCATTCCCAAATCGCAGGAAATACTTCGGGCTTCACACATAACACTTTAAAATGCATGCTGTCTTTTTTGGGAGATGCCAAAGCCATACGTGATTTAAAGAACACACACACTCATCCATTCACCCATATTTGGAAAAGTAAAAAAAACGAGGGCATTCCTTGCATGAAAAAAAAAAAAAAGAGTAAGGAGGAGGGTGATGTAACCAGACCCAGGCACGTCCCAGGCAGAGCCGTGAGGCTCTGTGCAATGGAGAATTCTTGGAAGGAGTGCAATTCCAAAGTTTTCCTACACACATCTGATCACAAGTGTGGCGAAACAGATCCCCGGAATCTATTTCTTGCACCCACCTATGCAGCCTAGGACACATCTGTCCTGATCCTGCGAAGCCAGCGAGAGAATTCTTAGCTGATGAGTATTCCGGGTCCCTCTGTGTCCGCGGGAGCGGATCTGCATGGCAGCGCGGCCTCGCCAGCCATGCAGGGCTTTGAACATGCTTTTCATTCTTCACGCTATTTAACTTTCAAATGCCTTACATTCCATCTCCAAAAATTAGATAATACAATTAAGCACCAATGATTTTACAAGGATCATTTAAACAAAATCACTCACTAATGGTCTGACTCCTTTAACAAAAAACAAAACAAAACAAAACACAACAAAACAAAACCAAACCAAAAAACTTTTAACCCCAAACTGGAAGGAACAGTGCAAATTTTTGTTTTCTTTTTCTTTTTCTACCTCCCCTTTTTATAAAAGTTCAAAATCTCATGGCTGGGTAAGATCGGCTGTCAGGGGCTTCTCTCTTCTCCAGAGTTACAAACTGCACCTCACGAGTCACCCGTGCTCACGAGTCACGTCTGAACACCCAGTGCATGCGAAAACAGAGCAGTGAAAAGTGCCCCGCGCACACACACGTGTGCCTCAGTCTTGCCTTCGCCTCAATAAAAACAAATTAACAGCAGAGCCTTGGGACAGCTTTTTAGTGTTCACACCTTACAAAAATTTCATAGATCCATAACACAGCCTTTTGGGAATGTAACAGTTATATATGTTGGACAGCATTATGAAAACCCACAGAACAACAAAGAGAGCAATCAGCATTCTGGTGGCACCTTACAGATGACAAGTTTCCTCTCCCTGCACAAGTGTAAAAATGTGAGGTTTCAGGGAACAATCGAGGACTCCAAGCATTCAGCAAATTCCTCCCCCAGCATATTCTTTTTTGCAACTTTACTATTGTTTAAAATAAGGGCACGATGGAATGTAATGATGCAAAGATGTTAAAAATATGCAAACTGGGGGCTGTAGCTCCGGGGTGGAACACATCACACGCCTATTAGCTGAGGAAGCCCCAGGTTTAGGGCACAGCTGAGGAAGCCCCAGGTTTAGGGCACAGCACTGCAAAAAATATATCTGCATACAGATGCTAGCTGATGTATGTGCAGTGTTCTATGAATAATGCTCTGTAAATAAATGTCCAGCAGGCTGTTAAAGAAAAAGGTGATCTGCTCACTTCTGCATGTATATCAGCATGTATTCTCTCTCTCTCTTTTTCTTTTTGGTGCTGAGGACTGAACTCACAACCTCACGCTTGCTGGGCAGGCACTTGTGCCACTGAGCTCCGTCCCTCAGCCCACCCATAGCATGTATAGTTGTTCATGCTTCATTTATTACCCATTCACCGTTCATTCTTCTCTTTTCCTTCATGCATTCTATGGACTAGACGCTATTTGCAAACTCAGGCATTTTAAAGGTCTAAGACAGATACAAGGAACATCCGAGGAGGCCAAGCTCATGCACTGATAGCCGTGCTTCCAACCTGAATGGGACTGATGAACACATGAAAGAAACAGACAGCAAAAAAATGCAACCACTTTCGCCAATGAATGCTAGATCACTGAAGGGAAGTCCCTCAAGAGTGACTGCTTCCTGATTGATGTAATCCTAACCACAGTCCTGTGGTCCAAAAATTGCCAATCAATCACGTATACATTACAGGAAAAATGGGGTTAGCATGTCTCCTCCGCGCGGTATGTCAACGATGGTCTCTTCAACCTTGGCACGAATACCCTGCACAGAAAGCAAGCCATGCCAGCCAGTGGTGGCTGCCTGGTTTGTTTGCACCTCGCCATTTTGTTATGATGTATAGGTAATGGGCCTCGGGTGGCCTTCTCGAGCTGAACGTCAGCCAAGAGAGAGAACGTGCTCCGAAGTGTTGAAAGAAAGGCCCACTCTCTGCCCAGGGAACTGCATCTAATACAGGAAATGAACACAAGTTTGCTGTAAGCTGTCCAGCTTCTGAATGAGCGGCTCCCCCTCCCCCACCCTTCTCCAAACCCTAAACTTGGAGAACCAATAGGAAAAGTCGGGGGCAAATGTGTTTCCCCCTTCTCCTCCCGTGTTCTCTCTCTCGAAGCGGTGTAAATCTAACTTGAATGGTAAGCAGCTTTATTTTAACAAGTGTGAGTTATCAGAGTTCGCATATCAAATTAAACCCAATGAATTCTGGACTTGTTTTAAATTTCAAGCCAGAGGCCCTAAACTCCCTGCATTTCACTTGGCGGCTGGCCAGACTTAGTAATAAAGTGCTAAGCAGAAGACAGGAAATACTAGAGAAGTCGAACAATGTTATGACAATGTTTATAACTTTTACAGTCAGGCCTGGCTGCACATCTGCACAACATCAGACTATGGTCAGAGCCGCAGAGAGGAAACCATTCCTTAGCTGGCAGCGTTTGCTCCAGCCAGATGTTATCATTTTGCTGGTATCTTTTCACCGAAGGATATATATGTAAAATACAAATATCTGTATACATATGTACATACAACAATCTATCATCTATCTATCATCTATCTGTATCACAGAAGGAACTGAGGTGGGAGGATCTCGTTTGGAAGAAATGCTGTATCAAATTAACTCTGCCCCATATTGATTTATGCCAACAGATCTAAGCCTGAAGGCAATGGTATCTCTCCCTTTGATGTGATAACATTCAAACTTTGCCTTGTTTTTGGCAATGGGTGGCAGGGGGATCTTGTTTGATGTCACAGACTGAAATACAGAAGAATTTCCAAGTCCCATAGCCTTGGGATTCTTGGGTAAGACTCAGATGCGTGTAAAATTAAACAGTCACATGACAAGTATTTATAGAAATGAGATGACATTGGTGAGGAGTAACACAGGAATTTATCATTTGAACTGAAACTGAGGAAACGAACGACTCATTTACTTAAATCATTTCAAGAGCCCGACATATGAAACGTCCCATCACCATTCATAATGCTGTAGATACAGCAGTTTGGAAATAGATGTTTAACAAACATAGGCTGACATTAGACAGGAGGAAACCAACAAGCTCAGTGGGTGTTTAGAAAACAGAATGAGCAGTAACATAACTTCACCTGTCCTCCACCACCAGTTCTCGAACCTAATGTTGTGTATGTCCCTGTCACAGTTCATGGTTAACTGGCAACACACACACACACACACAAATTGAGCAAAGGTTTCCTCCACAACTCTGAGCCATATCTTACCAATAGAAACATCTACATTTTCATGCAAGTGCCTTAGTGTGGGCACAGGCATGTGTGAGTGTGCAAGTGTAGGAATCTCAACACTCTTGTTTCATGTAGCCTCCAGACAAGCCATTGTGTGTCTCAGATAAAGAGAAAAGCGTGCTCCAAATGTGAAACACAGTGTGGGCTTGGCATCCCGGGACAGTCACATTCACTGTGTCAGCATCAACCAGTGAAGACACATTCAACTGAACATGGCTTTCAAACACTTGCAAAGGGTCTCATGTCTACTGCAAGGTCCATTACGAAATCCTGCCCATCCTAAAGTACCTAAACTGCAAAGAGGCGGTGGACGGGATTAATCTGACTAGGTAATACCAACACATGGCTGTTTACACAGGGATAATTGTTATTGTGGTGTAAATATTTGGCCTCGCTCAAGTGGACACAGGAGAAGTCTTTGGACGAGAGAAACCTTCATTTAGAAGGAATTTACCCTAAAGCAGTCCACAGAAGTTAAACTGAAACAGGGTATCTAATCCAGTGATTTCTACCCATCTGTTCACTAGTATCAGAGTGTTACTTTTAAAAATTAATCAGATGCCTGTGCTTCATCTCCAGGTTAGCTGCCCTACGAGAGCACCCTCAGAACATTAGGGGTGGTGGGGTCCCCTCTCTTACCTTTTAACTGTGCCCCCACAGCCCTGCAGTATGTGTGAGTGTGTGCACTGGTCAGAGATGTGTTAACAGCACATCCTGGGGGCCTGGGCAGTGTTCACCATGCTGGCTACTCAATATTTTGAATATCACCCCGGAAACAGCCATTCAAACTGGCTGGTCTAAGAAAATTCAAATCGTTTCCCTGTAACGCTTTAAATTATTCATTTCTACTGCTATGTTTCCATGCTCTGGTTGTTTGTCTTTTAAGATTTTCAAGTTTTTGGCTTTTATGTGAAGTAACCCATCATGTATGCAAGTTGTTTTGATGTATTTAATTCCACAAGAGGATCCCTGCAGCACTCACACGACTGAAGTGACAGAATGCCCTATCGCTCAGTATTTCTCAGAGCCCATGACACTGGTATTTCATTAACCCCTGAACGAGACACTCAACAATGACACTATTATCAATAACTTGATGAACTAAATTATTTGTAGGAAGTTGCTTATTTAAATTTTGTCATTTTCATGAAATCCGTAGAATTTTTCTGCAATGCAAAATTCCTTCAGTGAAGAGTTCTTAGATCTAGTAGGGTGCAAGGTCATTAAAAGATCCTGCTCTCCAAAACTGGTCACAACACATGGAAGGTAAATCTTTCAAAGTACAAATATTTCATCTTAAAGTGCTGCACGCTTTAAAAATGCGTAGTATGCTTAGTACCCTGGATTTTCATGATCATTGATTAATAATAGACTGCTGCTGCAGATGTGGTGAGGGCCCAGTAGGCCCTGGGCTTCCAGCTGCTGTGTAGATTTTGTTTTCCTTTTTAAGAACACTATTACTTGCTGCTCAAGTAGCTTTGTACATTAAAAGGTCTTGAAAATTCCTTTGCTACTTAAATAATTTGAAATATCTGCTGTAGTCTTAAACTTTAATGCATGTGTTAGTATTGGCAGTTCTCATGACTCAGTTCTACCATTCCCTAATTTAATAGGCACATGTTGTCAGAAAAGCAAAGTACATTTTACTAACTGTGTAAAATCTTAAGGAGGAACAGTGCCTTAGTTCCTCTTGAGTTGTCACCTCTGTAAGACACTTTGTCCAGAGTACCTGGGAGGCTTCTACGTAGTGAGGGGAACATCTTGCTTCTAGCATTAGCTAGGTTCAGTGTATGCAGAAACAGTAATTTATGCCCTTTTTAACCTTCATTATTGCTGGTTCTGAAACTTTTTATGCCAGCAAAACTATTTTTTTTCGGACTCTGCATGGGGTCCAACATTTACAATTATGTACAAATGAAACAGAGAGAGGAAAGGATCTGATAAAGGTGTCAGGGTTCTGCAGACTTTTGCAAGTGAGACAATTTTGGAGAGTCCAGGCTGAGTATCCACATACTGTTCACATACTTACCTAGGTGATATGAGCTCAGTTCCAAGATTTTGAAATAGAGTTGAGGGAATAGTAAATACACCCAGGAAGTAGCCATGCCCAGCTTCAAATCTGTGTATTTGTTTCTTCCAAAGACAGAATAATTTTTGTCTATGCCATGTATCTGCTGTCTTTCTCAAAGAAGAAATTATTCTCTCTCACCATTCATGATACATGCAGATAACACTTTTTAAGTCACAATTTTTTTTCTAGGACACAGATTAGGCAACATATAATGAACCACTGGATACATACAATTTTATATCAGATGAATTGTGTTTTTCTGGGTCTTCTTTTATGACTTTGGAATTTTTAGCCCTTTCTTTCACGATGGTTAGGATATGATATTGCATTTTGTTCTTAAATTCTTATTCTGACCTGGCACCTGAAGTACATTCTACAGAATTAACTGACCAATAAGATGGTAAACTTTTCAAGTTTGTTTTCTAAACATTGCACAAGATTCAGATGAGTGATAGTAAGGGACAGATTAAAAATCTAAGCATTTTACTACTGCAGTGAATTTAGTATCTTTACCATACTACTTACGCTGGCAAGGGTCACTCCAAGATTTGCACGCTAAGAAGTTATGTAGAATATTTAACAGTACATTAACGAACAAGTAAATAATGAAGTAATATACAGAAATTAGTAAGAAAATACACAGATTCTCATTTTTATTCCTCCAAGAAAATCCAAGGGAACACACACAGGTGTATTTCTTTCTTTGATATAACAGAATGCTTGCTACTTTAAATTGCTTAGGTCTAAACTTATTAAGAAATCTGTTAAACAAATGACTATAAAATCAATTAGAAAATAAGTAGATATACGTATGTTGAGTAATTTTTCTATTCAAATCAATGTAATTCAGTATCTACTACTGAGCAAACCCACAGAACTATCAGCTAAGGAAAGAGAAGGAAACAAATTCAATAAAGATCCTCTATGCTAATGAGAAAGAAAATGAACCACTCATTCTGAAAGCACTATGTACTCCCCGAAGTCCTCCAAACTGAGTAGGATATAGGGATGGACATGGAACAAATGGGGTAAAACTTTTTGCTTACATTCTAGTTATGGGAGAAATGCACCCCTGAAATGCCATAGAGAAAAGCAAAGTCATAAAACACCATTTTTCTAAAAAAGTCACAAAGATAGGAAGTACAATGAGCATCAAATAAACATAGCTTTGGCATGCAGAGAGAAGAAGGGTTAAAGTAGACTTACTAGGTTAGAGTGCAGGTAACCTAGTCCAGCCACAGATGACAAGGTGAGTGAAATATGGTATACAAACACACAATGACTATGAGCTTGAAAAAGAAAGGGAATTTTGACATAGATCACAATAAATGAACTTTGAGAGTACTATGCTAAGAAATGAGGCAGTCACAAAAGGAAACCATTGCAGCGTTCTACTCCTAGGAGGCCGAGCAGTCAACAGCACAGGGACAGAGCTGCCAGAGAGTTCTTGCTTAGGGAACAGAGTTCCATGTTAACAAGATATAAGCAGTTATGGAAACGGTAACGATCGTTGTACAGCACTATGAATCAGCAGAGGGCCACCGACCTGCACACTGCAACACTTCAGTGACGTCGCTAAGTGTTATGTGTACGCTATCGTGATAAAAATAACACAATTTTAAAATAAAAGTATCCTGAAAGGTAAAAACAGAGAGTAGTGTTTTGGATCGCCCAGCAAGGGAAGAGTCAGTGACAAGAAGCTGGGAGGACAGCAGCTTGGCACATCTGGGGACAGGAAGGCGGGTTCTGGGGAGTACAAACTGCAGTCTCTTTAGAAAGTGCTCGGGGATCTGGTGATTAGGCAGTCACAGGACAGTGCCAGGATTGAAAGAAGGGGTTAAATGCATGAGAGACTTTTGCACCCGGTGAAGTCATATGATTCCAAAGCTCCTTGTCAACCCTGACGTCCGACGGCTGCGTGCACGGAAATGGAAGGGGAACAGTCAGGGATGAGATTCCCTGGGGACCTGATTCGGTAGATAACAGAGTGAGTCAGAGGAGGCTGTGTTCTCAGATTGTTTATAGTGCTCCCAAAATAGAAGCAATATTGGGTTGCTCAGAAACACTCCGTTATAAGTGGTGTATGGTACATTCGAAGCTAAGATCTCTCTTAAACGAATATTTAGTTTCATTTAAAGGAGGTGTCATGCCTCAAATGCAGAAATGTACCAAGTATTAACAATTTGAAGTGACCAGCTGAATTCAATGGGCAAAGTCCAAGCCCAGTGGCCAGTGGCTGTGGGCCACTCCTGAGTCTCCTTTGTCCAGAAATGGGGTTGGAAGCATCTCTTAATGGCCCCGCCCTGCCCAAAGGCTATGATTCCAGGGAGTGACTCTGCAGAAGGTCAGTCAGACATGACTGAGAACAGGACCAATGATTTCTTTACTGAGCATAAAGGCAGCACATGATGTGACATCCAGCAAAAGGGAAACGGAAGAGAGTACAAAATTAATGCCAACATGGCAGCCTCTGTGTTCCACCAACCATTGGGTCCAATTATTTCCACAGAGCAGATTCACTGTGGGCTCTTTCACCGTTGTATTTCAGTAGTAAAACAACATGATTTGTTGGTTATAATTAGCTTCCATTTCCTTGGATTGTGCAGAAGAGCCTGAAAATCTGTAATGTCTCAAAAAATTGTCCAGTGTATAATCAAAAACTCATTTTATTTTTCCATGGTAACTATCCACAACATATGTTAAAACTTTGGTATCAATTTTCTAGAAGTCTTTCATCAGTTCATGATATGGAGGAGTCAAGGATTCTCAGACTTTCTGATAAGCAGTTTTACAGTTTCAACTATGAACTGTATAAAATAGAAAGTCTACATGCCTCTTCGAAAATAGAAGAAAGCAATTCTCTTAGATTATTTTTCAAGTATGCAAATATGCATCTCAAAATCATCACTTTTAATGCAAAGAATAAATGCAAGGAAATAATTATGAGAAATTGTTTTAAAAAGGGATTATTGATAAATTATGGCAGACATTTATCATTCTGTTTCAAATTCAAAGTCATTCATCGAGAATTAAAAAACGTCCATTAAAAAGGAAACAAATCCTTTTAAAACTACTTTAAAACCTTACTTTTAGAATATGGTAAATGTTAAAACCAACAATCCTAACACCAGTTTTTGAAAAAGTTTTGAGTTGTCAAGGCAGACTTGAACTTTTGAGATTCAAACATTAGTATGAGCTGACTATTCAAAACATATTTTCAAACCAGATTGAGCAATGATATTACAGCATGAGTGGGTTGGATTAATTTATAGGAAGCACACAGTTAATAGGGTAAGATCTTAAGAACTCTTTGAATGCTCATCTATTGCATTATTTATATCACAGCCTTATCAACTCCCTTTATAAAAAGTAAAATTTTAGAGCAAAGTATGATGTCAACATATTTAAATTCTGAAAAGTTAGTAAAATGAAACACTGAGGAGTTAAATGCAGTTCAAGAAAGCCTTACTAATTTTCAGAGATGTAAAGATTTATTACCAGAAAAAGAAACGAAAGGTTATAATGCAGCAGGAGTATACAGAGATCTTCATGGTGCATTATAGAACAATTAAAATTCTATCAACAGAACTTGAAGAATAAGGTGACTATGTTTATGATAACCACAAAAACTCTAGAAAAATACACCAATTTACCTGGACAAAGCCTTATGTTATTTTATGTTGTTTATAAAGAGTATTATAAAAAGAGGATATAAATACTGCACAAGAAAGTAGAAAAGTGAAGACTACCCACAGCGCACCACTCATGGACCATATAGAGGCTTTCTCCTATGAAAAAATTAGGTCAAATGTTTGCAAATGAAATTAGATCTTCTATGCAGCCTCTTATCTTTTGAAACTTCATAATCAAAGGAAAAACAAAGCCCAAAGGCATGTGAATATTTGTCTTTGGTATCATTTAGTTTTCCTGTTTCTGGCCTAAGATTTTAACTGCAGGATGGTCAGAGCCTTCAAATGTCACCATGAGTGAAACATTATTAATTTGTTCACACCGGCCCCTCAATGCATTTCAAGCCACTGTAAAGCCGTTAGTCAAAATAGCACTCTCATTCAAGGTATCGACTGATAATTTAAAAATGAACTTTTGCTCACAGTCTAAGGTTATTTACATTACACTTCTTAAAAATCAATTGACGATTGCTTGCTGTGCATCATCTTACATTTCCCAAAGTCCAAACTGGGGACATTTCTAAGAAAAGGTACCTCCTCATTTACCCAAGTTGTTGGCCACCTGACACCTCCACAATCCCACAAAGAATAATTTTCGCACCCGTAATACTGACTGTACAGTGACAGTAGTAGATAATAAAGCTGATCCTAAGAAACTATTATATGGCTAAGCTAGCAAATTTTTATGTGGAAGGGCCTGCCTGAGTTTTCAAAATTGTGAAAAAGTATTAGGTGTGAAGAGCTCTCACTGAATTTACTGTAGTTACACTCTGAAATCCCTGAAAAAGACTCTGATTGTTCTCCATATGTAGAGCGTAATCAAATTCAGATCATTGGCATTGGCAACAAGTCTCTAAAGCTCAGACAGTCAGCACACTGCATATATTTGTATCTTTTCTGCAGAGCAGTGAGTTAACATTGTAAAAAAATATGGCTGTCACATATGGGTATTTTTAAACTAACACATATGCAATACGGAATTACATATGTAATGTATGAATGTAAGTCAACAATGTACTTGTAAATTTTTGATAAGAAAACCGTTAGCTATTCTTGAGTGAGTGACTTTTCTTCTGGTTTAATATCAAATTACAAGAAATCTGTTGAGTGCAGTGGGATTTTTGTCTCTTGATCACTTACACATATCAATGAATTGTGAGAAACATTTAGTTAGTGGTCGTATTTAACAAATAAGTAAAATAATTACCAACTGTGGCCATTAATGATGATATATCAACTTGAGTTCACTAGGAGAATGCTAGGAGATTAATAAATCACACTTCCGCGTGTATCTGTGTGGGACATGGATGTGGGGCATAGATGTGTGACATGGGTAGTAGATCCAGCCTCCTGCCCCTTCCTCCCCAGCATGGCTCCTCTGCTCTATTTCCCGTCACCAAGAGGGAGCAGGTTTCCCCTGCCACGCCCTCAGCCATGCTACTCCTGCCTTGGAGTCAGCAGGCCATGGGCTGGATCCGTTGAAACTGTGAGCCTTATTAAACATCTTCGTGAAGCTGT
>PVJX010008264.1:0-66582 GCA_004027295.1 Dolichotis patagonum | reverse complement strand
AAATCTGTATAACAGTTTTGGGAGTATGGCCATTTTCACAATGTTGGTTCTTCCTAGCCAAGAGCGTGGAACATCTTTCCATTTTCTAATATCCTCTTCAATCTCCTTTTTTAGTGTAGTATAATTTTTAGTATATACATATACTGAAATATATTTTCAGTATTTTACATTTTTGTTAGGTTGATTCCTAAGTACTTCATTTTTTTAGATGTTATTGTGAAGGGCGATATTTCCATAATTTCTCTCTCGGTAAGGTTCTTGTTTGTGTACAGAAATGCTATTGATTTTTGAGCATTCACTTTGTATCCAGCTACAATGCTGAATTTGTTTATTACCTCTAGTAGTTTTTTAATGGATTTTTTTTGGGTCTTCTATATAGAGTATCATGTCATATGCAAATAGTGATAATTTAACTTCTTCCTTTCCTATCTTTATTCCTTTTATTTTATTTTCTTATCTGATTGCCCTGGCTAGTGTTTCCAGAACTATATTGAATAGGAGTGGTGATAGTGGACATCCTTGTCTTGTTCCTGATTTTAAAGTGAAAGCTTTCAGTTTTTGTCCATTTAGTATAATATTGGCTGTTGGTTTGTCATAGATGGCCTTTATAAGGTTGAGGTAGACACCCGGTATTCTGAGTTTCTGAAGGGTTTTTATCATGAACAAGTGTTGGACCTTATCAAAAGCTTTTTCTGCATCTATTGAGATGACCATGTGGATTTTGTTTTTGGCTCTGTTGATGTGGTGTATTACATTTATTGATTTGCATATGTTAAACCATCCCTGCATTCCTGGAATGAACCCCACTTGGTCATGATGTATAATCTTCTTGATGATTTGCTGCATTCTATTTGCCAGTATTTTATTGAATCTTTGCATCTATGTTCATTAGTGAGATTGGCCTATAGTTCTCCTTTTTGGTTGAGTCTTTCTCTGGTTTTGGTATTAGAGTAATACTTGCCTCCAGGAATGATTTAGGGAGGATTGCTTTCTTTTCAATTTCATTGAAGAGTTTAAGGAGTATTGGCATCAAGTCTTCTCTAAATTTCTTATAGAATTCAGCTGTAAATCCATCAGGACCTGGGCTTTTCTTTGTTGGTAGGTTTTTTTTTTATTACGTTTTCAATTTCAATAGCTGATATTGGGTTATTCAAAATTGCTATATCTTCTTGGTTGAGCTTCGGTAGTTCATATGTTTCTAGAAATCTGTCCATTTCCTCTGTGTTTTCTTCTCTATGTGAGTAGAGATTTTCAAAGTAGGTGTTTATGATCTTTTGAGTTTCCTTGGGATCTGTAGTAACTTCTCCCTTTTCAGTCCTTATTGCATGAATTTCAGTTCTTTCTTTATAAAGTTAGCTAAAGGTTTGTCAATTTTGTTTATTCTCTCAAAAAATGAGCTTTTCGATTCATTAAATCTTTGCATTGTTTTTTTAGTTTCAATTGCATTGATTTCTGCTCTAATCTTTACAATTTCCTCTCTTCTATGAGCTTTAGATTTAACTTGCTCTTCTTTTTCTAGAAGCTTGAGATGCAGCATTAGATTGTTTATTTGTGCTCATCCTGTTTTCTTGATATAACAATGTATTGCTATATGTTTCCCTCTTAAGATCACTTTCATTGCATCCCACAGATTACAATAGGTTGTTTCCACATTTTAATTGAATTGTAGGTATTGCTTTATTTCTTCTTTAATTTTCTCTGTAGTCCACTGGTTGTTCAAAAGGTTGTTATTTAGTTTCCATGTATTTATGCCTGTTTTGAATTTTCTTTTGCCATTAATTTCCAATTTCAGTGCACTATGGTAAGAATATATGCATGGGACAATCTCAATACCTTTGCATTTACTTAAAAATGCTTTATGGGATAATATATGGTCTATTTTGGAGAATGTCTCATGAGCAGCCAAGAAGAAGGTGTATTCTGATGTGGTTGGGTGGAACACTCTGTAAGCATCAACTAAGTCCAATTGCTCACAGGTATGATTCAGTTCTATTTTTTCTTTGCTAATTTTTTGCCTAGTTGATCTATCTCTTTGTGACAGTGGGCTGTTAAGGTCCCCTGTAATAATTGTGTTCTTGTGTATTTGGTTTTTCATGTCCTTTAGTATCTGTCTTATGTAGTTGGGTACTCCTGTGTTTGGTGCATATATATTTATAATTGTTAGTTCTTCCTCTTGAATTTTTCCACTTACAAGTGACCCTCTTTGTGTCTTTTAATCATTTTAGGTTTGAAGCTCACATTGTCTGCAAGTATAATAGTTACCCCTGCTTTTTTCTGGGTTCCTGTTGCATGGAATACTGTTTTCCATCCTTTGAATTTTAATCTATGGGTTTCTTTTTGAGTCAGATGCATTTCTTGTATACAGCATATTGTGGGATCCTGTTTCTTGATCCATTCTTTCAACCTGTTTCTTTTGATAGTTGAATTGCATCCATTTACATTTATAGATATCACTGATTTGCATTGGCTTGACTTTACCATGTTGTGTTACTGTTGTTAGTTTCCTGCCTTTCTCCCTTGTTTACTTTTTTATCTAGCCTGGTGATTTCTTTCTGTTGTTGCTCTGGAGATTGTGGTCATTTTTATCTCTATCTAAGATGTCCTTTAGCACTCTTTCTAAGGTTGGTTTGGTGGATATGAATTTCTTTATTTGTTCTTTGTCTTGGAAGTATCTTGTTTCTCCATTAAATTTGAAAGACAGTTTTGCTGGGTATGTCATTCTGGGTTGAAAGTTGTTTTCTTTTAGGGCTTGAAATACTTCACTCCAAGCTCATCTTAACCTGAAGGTTTGTGCTGAGAAGTCTGCTGTGAATCTAATAGGCTTTCCTTGAAAGGTGAGTTGTGTCTTTTCTCTAATAGCTTTTAGTATTCTGTTTTTATGCTGTATGTCTGAGATCTTAATAATTATATGCCTGGGTGTAGGTTTATGTTGGTTATGACTGTATGGTGTTCTATATGCCTCACTTATTTGTAGATCTGATTTTTCCCCCATGTTTGTGAAATTTTCTGTCATTATTTCTGTGATCAGCTTAGCTATATCCTTTACATTGTCTCTTACCTCCTCACTAATGCCTATTACTCTAACATTGTTTCTCCTGGCATCACCTTTTAGCTGTTGGATTGTCATTTCATGTGCTTTGTTGTTTATATAAGTTCTACCCTTTCAAGATTGGTATATGCAATCCTGTCCTCAAGGTCTGAAATTTTATCCTCAGCTTCATTTAAATATCTTTGTAGGCTTTCAGCACAATTTTTTGTTTCTTGCATATCTCTTTCAATTTGCTTCATAGATTCTGCTTGTTTTCTGCATTGTTCATTCAAAGTTTCAATCAATTTCCCATGCTCCTGTAGTTTCTTATCTATTTCTTCTCTAGCTCTGTTGAGCAGCTCATTTACTAAAATTGTTACTTTTGTCTTTACATAAGACATTGTTTCTAATTTGATTTCTTCCGTAGCCTCATGGATTTGTTTCTTTACTTCATTTGCTATCTTTTCAGAGATTTCTGGTGTATGAATTTTGGGGTACTCTATTTCATTACCACCTGCACCCTGATGGACTAGATGTTCGGGATTCCATTTTGCCTTTTTGTTTAGTCATTTTCACCTTTTTAGGTGAATTTCTGGTCTTTCTATTCCAACAGACACAACTTTCTGCAATGTGTTTCAGGGTTCTACTGTGTGGTTGATGTTTGTCAAATTGCTGAGTACCACAATGAAGAAGGGATCCCGTCTCCTGAATTCCTCCTACTGTGCCACACTGACTGAAGCCTGATGAGGTCTTCTGTTTGGATGAGGGGCTCCTGAACCTCTCATCAAGCCAGCATGCATTTCTTGCTGCTTGTAGTCCAATGTTCCTGGTGGAAGGCGCATCCAGCAGATGTGATCTTAGTCAGCTCAGTCCTGTGGCAGGCTTCCTAGATGTTCCTGGAGAAGGGGGGAGATGAACAGAAGCAGTCCCAGGCACCTCAGGCCCTCTGCCACTGGTCCGTGCAATGTTCCCAGTCCCAAACAGCCCAGGCCAAGCTGCCAGTCTCCATGAAGTTCCCAGTCCCAAACAGACCAGGCCAAGATGCCGGTCTCCGTGAGGTTCCTTATGGGTGAAGGGCGGGCCTACCAGACCCAAACAGCACAGACTGAGCTGTTGGTCTCTGCCAAGTTCCCAGCCCCAAACACACCAGGCCAAGCTGCCGGTCTCTGCAAGGTTCCCTGCGGGTGAAGGGTGGGCCTACGGGTCCCAAACATTCAGGCCTAGATGCCGGTCTCCATGAAGTTCCCAATCCCAAATAGACCAGGCCGAGCTGCCGGTCTCCGGGAGGTTCCGTGCGGGTGAAGGCTATTCATTTTTTACTGAGGATTAAATTCCACTGAGGCAATATTGCCATCATAGATTTACCCATTTCCTGGTTTATGAGCATTTAGGTTGCGTTTTGCTTGTTATTAATAAAGCAGCCATAAATCTCTATCTCTGCATTTGTATGCATGGAAACACTTCTTTCTTGCAAGTATATATCTAAGAGTGGGATTGCTACATCATGGGATTAGCACTTATTTTGTCTTAGTCATACCATGTTTGTTTTTTTTTTCAAAGAGGCTCTACCAGTTTCTACCCTCAGCAGCAGCTCTGGGGAGCTTCAGAGCATCTCAGTTCCCTGCATCTAAACCATCATTATGTTTCTGTAAGCACCACAACTGGTAGCCATGTATAAGTAAGGTAACCCCAAGGCTGCAGGCAGCAGAGGTAGATTGGAAACAAGAGTGGCATCACTTTTGTCTCATTGGCTCAGTCTCTGTCACATTTCTCACCACTGGCTTTGGAAGAGACTTAGTGAGCCAGTCCCGCTAGTGAAAAGCCAGATGAGCCTGCTTCCCCATCTGTGAAGTACTGGTGAATTATAGTTGGTACTGTGGGAATGAAGAGAGAAATCAAGGTGATTCCTTCCACCAACTCAGTTTTCTTCCTGCCCTCATTGGAGATCTGCAGTTGGAATTCTGATGGTGCAAAGACACAAGACTCTGAGACACACTGTGGTTCCATGCAGAGGACTCTGGGGCAGCTGCTTCACTTCCACGTGAGTGCCACAGGGAAACAACTAAATGGTTCTCTTCACTCTTAGTATCTGCATATCCACATTCCAAGGTTGTTGAGAGATTAAATAACAATAAGAAGAGTATGTGCAGGGAGAGTATGTCCCTCCAAGACTGACACCTGATGACTCCTCTTGTTGGCCATTGGACATGGCAGTCAGCGCAAGCCCTACACTATGATGGAAAGTCATGAGGTCATCTGCTCTCACTTCACCTTTCAAATCTTCAGTGTCCCTGTCTGTGAAACCAGATCTGAACCAGAAAGCCTCTTATGACATTCACTGGGTGAGAGATAGCATAGAGGATCTGCAGCCAGTGCCCATCACCCTAGTAGAGATACTCACATTGGTTCACTTTTACTGAGTTCCCAGGAGCTGTCTAAGCTCTTTATGTGATGAGAATGACATCTTATGAGGAAGACATCATCATAAGTTCCATTTGACTGATGCAGAAACAGAGGAATGGAGAAACTAAATAAAACTTTCCTGAACTTCCACAGTTAGGAAATGGAGGCAGGATCTATGCCCAGGCAGATTGATTTCTGAGGCCAGTTATTAAAGCTGTGATAGTGTGCTTGATTCCCTTGCTTCATTACAGGGAAGGGAAGGGCAATTCTGCCTTTCCATTAGCATCTGTGGACCCTTAAGCAAGTGCCTTGAGCCCAATGGGTCTCAGTATGCCTAACATGAAAATAAGGACAGTATTTCCTATCACACGGCCATAACACATAGGAATAGCATGATACCCAGGACAACACTCAGTAACCATAATTCCTCCTCTCTATCACTATTGAAGTCAAGGTGGAAATGAAGAATGGTAATTGGAAATGACCTAGCCTCCTACCTCCTTGCCACAAGAGAATGTTCTTGGAATCATGCCGAGCTAAGAGCTCAAATGCAATGTAATACAACTGTGCAGAAAGAGAATGAGTCAAACCAGACTTTGTATTTTATTAAATTCCCATACTCTTTCCTCCATACCATAAAAGTAATAACTGCTCATTTTAGGAAATTGGAAAATAAAGGAGAAAACAAAGGCAAAAATTATCCATAGTCGGCACTGAATCTTGCTGCAGTGGGTATTTTGTTGTACTTCCCTCCAATGTGCTTTTTTACAAAAATAAATGAGATCATATTGGGAATAAAGTTTTGCAGTTTTTCTTTTCTCACTAAATAATATGACTTAAGTATTTCTCCAGGATAAAGGCAATCTCTTTGTAATCATCATTAAATGCTGTGTAATGTTTCATTATATCTATCATGATTTATTCACTCCCATAATGTTGAAAAGTTTCTCATTATTACAAAAATGCTAAGATGACCACAATTTTATGCACAAAACTTTATCGGTGTGTCCAGCCATTTCCCTAAGGCATGGATGTTTTTAAAGACTCTTAATGTGCGTTTCCAAATTGCCTTCTGAAACTGTTTAAATAAGTTATACTTCCACCTAGAAAATGAGACTTTTTTCTATATTCTTGCTAACAGCAGAATTACCAGGTTTAGAGTATTTGTTAATTTAATTGTTAAGCATTGTCTTTCTCATTGTTTAAATTTATTTTTTTGATCAAAATATTGTTGAAAATTTTTTCTCCTCATCTCATGGTTTGAATTTTCTTTGTGTCTGTATATTTTCATTTTTATTTCATTTTACATCAAATACATGTATGATTTAAATAATAGTAAAACAGTAAACACTAATTTATTCATCTCCCAGCTTATTAAATAGGACATTTCTATACCTTTGAAATCTCTTGGATATGTTTCCTACTTTTCTTCCCCCTTCTGTGGTTCCATTAATTCTGGTATTTGTGGTCTTTATTTTCTTAATATTCTTTGTAGTTTTACTACCAATTTTTGTATGCCTAAGTAATGGAGTTCTCTTTTTCTGTTTTCAAAACTTATATGTATGTATAATATAATACTGTAAGCTCTTTTGTTGCTTACTGTACCCAAAGTTATTACTGAGATTAATTCATGTTAATGTGTATATTAAAATTCTTTGTGTTTCCCTCTTGACTAGTACACTATGGAATACACATATTTTTCTAGTTGTGTTGCTTAGCCTCTTGAGTGTGTATAGCTCCATCTTTATTTGGTAATCTAGTAGGTTTTAAAACATCCAATATATATTTATAAATATGCCTTCCAGATTATTTGCTTCCTAAAATCTCACTGATAACTAGAAATTATTTTTTCTACATGTTTTGAGATGATTCTTTCATTGTTTCCACATCTAAAAAAGTCTGTTACCCTTAAGTCATAAATCTCTTCTCATGTTCATTTTCTTTCTTGTGTTTTACTGTGTGTGTGTGTGTGTGTGTGTGTGTGTATGTATGTTTAACCCTTCACATTACCTGGATTTTATTTTGCTTTGTAAAGTGAAAATTTTTGTTTTTGCTCAGTTACTGGACAATTGTTTTCTGTATCATTCACAAATAAGCCCTCCTTGACAGAAGTTGTCTGCTGGATCTCAGCTGCATACCTGTCCTTATGTGTACTCCACTCTACTAACAGAGTTGGGTGCACAAAAACTGCATGAGTAGCTTTGCATTAGATTTTGCCAGTGGAAGATATCACTTGGTAAGAAAAATATTGAAGTCAATTTCCTGCTTTTAGTGGCAGCAAGAGCAGCAACAGCAGCAATGCAGACTCCTGGGTTCTTAATACCACACTTCCCAGCTGCTGCCACCAGCAGGCTACTTCTTGCAGGCAGCCAGCATGGACAGAGGGAACCAGCAAAACAACCTCCACCTGCCAGCTCCCGACCACAGGCTTGCTTCCTGTGGGCAGCCAGTGGGAACAGGTACACCCAGCCAAGTAAGGCAAATGTACTCCACCCGCAGGCCACCATTGGAGGCCCTTGATTCCTTTGAGTAGCCATCACCCACCAGGAGAATCAAACAAACACACCCTTGAGTGCCTGCCACCATCATGGGAGTCCCAGTGTAGACACACAGGCTGAGAGAAGCAGCCCCACTACCAGGCACCCCTGGCCATCAGGAAAGCCCCGGAGTAGCTGCACAGGTCTGGAGAGGCTGCACCATTCCCTACTACCTCCTTGTAAACCCAGGGTCTGAGGAACACTGGTACCTGTCCCATTCCCCTACACTGCAGAGAGGCAGCCAAGTGCCTGAGACCCCACAACCGGCTTGTTGGGAGGAACCCAGGGGAATGTCAAGAAGAAGGAACAAAAGGCAATCTCAGGATTCCAGCCCAAACAGAACAAGTCTGATAGATGCAGTCGTCGAAGTCACATACCTGAAATCTCTGAGGGAATAACAGCTGAAATAAAAAAAAACAACTCCAGGAGACTGTAAAAGTAATCAAATCAGAAATAATGTCTCAAGTAAAGGAAGAAATGAAAAACACAATGAAAGAATTGCTCAACAAATCTAAAGAAGACATAGATTAAAAAAAGAAGAGCACAGGAAAATGAAAGAAACTTTGAATAAACAACATAGAAAGGAATTACAATGCATGAAACAGATTTTAAAAAATACCCAGGAAATTAAAAAGTCAATCAAAAACTGGCAAAACCACTTGAAAAAGACTAAAGATAGACTTTCAGACCTTGAAGACAGGACTGTAGCTAAGATTGTTAAAGGAAAGATCTTGTAAAAATAACAAGGAACCAGGAAATAAAAACTCAATGGCTGCAAGACAATGCAAAGAGAAATAATTTAAGAGTGATAGGTATCAATGAAGAAGCAAGGATATAAATAAAAATGAAATAAAAGGGTTATTCACAGAAGTAATAGCAGAAAATTTCCCAATCATGGGAAAAGGATCCAGTATACTAGATAAGTGAGGCATATAGAACTCCAACTAGACATAACCAAAGTAAATTTATACCAAGACATAAAATAACCAAGATCCCAGAAATTCATCACAAGAATATTAAAAGCTGTTAGAGAAAAGAAATAGATCACCTATAATGGAAAACCAGTGAGAATCACAGCAGACTTGTCAACACAAACCATCAAGTCAAGAAGAGTTTGGAGCAAAGTGTTTCAAATCCTGAAGGAAAAAAACTTTCCACCCAGATTGATGTACTCTGCAAAACTATCTTTCAAAATTGATAGAAAAGTAAGATATTTCCATGATAAAGAACAACTGAAGGAATTCCTGACCATCAAAGTAACCCTACAGAGAATGTTTAAAAATATTCTAGAGAGAGAGAAAGATGACCATGGTTCCAGGAACAACAGCAGAGGAGGATCACCAAACAGAACAAGCAATTGAATGAAGGGGAAAAGTGGAGGGCCAACAACAGGAGGATAGCATGGCAGAGACAAATCAATGTATGCTGATTGTAACTATTAATGTAGACGGCTTCAATTCATCAATTAAAAAGACACACAGGGAGGGTGGATCAAGAAACAAGATCCATCTATATGCTGTATACAAGAAACACATTTAACTGCAAAGGAAATTCAGAGACTGAAAATCAAAGAGGAGAAAATAGTCGTTTTATATTGTGACAGGAGACCAGAGAAAAGGAAGAGTAACTTGCCCATAAACCACAGAATGGATAAAAAAATATGGTATTTCCTTGCAGTGGTAAGCTACCCAGCTATAAAGTGGGATAATCTCGAAGCTCTTGTAGGTAAATTGATGTAACTGGAGGTCATGTTCATGGGCAAAACAGTTTGAATTTATATGGGGGTGAACACTAGGATAAAACAACAGAAGGAGTTAGTGATATCCCAGAAAACAATAGATATAATAAAACTGATAGAGGAGGAAACACCTAGGAGGAGAAGGTGGTAACCAATGTTAATTTCTTATTGTCTTATCTTGAACTCTTGTAATGTTTTCACAATTTTTTTAGGTTTGGTTCTGTTCTATCTCTTTTTGTTAGATTTTACTGTGTCTGATGGTGTGGGCAGCTATTTTGAACATAATGGGTTGTATTATGGTAATCATGCTTGGTTTCCTATTATCTTGTTTTGAAGTCCTATAATGTTTTCATTCTTTTGTTTAATTGGTTTTAAACTGTTTTGTTTGATTTTATTACATGTGATGGTATGAACAGCTATTTTGAAGAAAATGAGACATTATAGTAACACTTGTTCATTTCCTGTTATCTGGTGTTAAAGTCCTGTAATGTTTTCATTCTTTTTTTTAAATTGGTTTTAGTCTGTTTTCTATTATTTGATTTCATTGTGTATGAGAGTATGGACAGCTATTTTGAAGAGAATAAGAGACATTATGATAGCTGTTATTGATTTCCTCTTGTCTTGTTTTGAAGTACCATAATGCTTTAATTCTTTTTTTTTTGGATTGGTTTTATACAATTTTGCTTTGTTTGATTGTATCGGTGTGTGGACAACTATTTCAAAGAAAACAAGACATATCATGGTAGCCACTATTGATTTTCTGTTGTTGTGAAATTCTGTGTTCTTGCATTTTTTCTGTTCTGATTTGCTTAGTTCTGTTGTGTTTTGTTTTGTTTTATTCTCTTTAAATAAAATAAAATACAAAGAAAATTTAAAAAGTTTTAAAAATATAATACCATGAATTCTATTTAATTTTTAAACTCTAAATGAAGTATTGACTGCAGATCCTTACAAGGAGACTGGATTGTGCTGTGTCTCTTATAGTCTTTCCCTCTGTATCTCCATGGAGCCAAGCATTGCATGAAAGAAGTTAGTGACATCACTGTGTGCACACAGTGAGCAGTTGTGTCTGTGGGCACAGGGGATAAACTATTGTCTGTTTTCCCTGGCTCCTCCTGTTACCTTAAGGTCATCTTATTTGGAGAAGAGTCTCCTAGATTATCACCTTTGCCTATGAAAGTGAATCTTGTTTCCTCTAAGTGAACCTGACTAACAATACCCAAGGTCAGAAGAGACATTTCCTGCACACCTTATGATTTCTCAGTAATCCTATTTGTGCTTGTTGGCAAAAAATGGTTATGGGAAAATGATGAAATCATTATTTTAAACTCTAGGATAATGTCAGGAGGCGCCTCTGAAACACATGCAGCTCTACTTTGGTAACTGCTAAGAGAAAAGAATGGAGAAGGCTTCTCATGGTTCCTTTCAAATCTTTATTTTTGTAACAAGAGACTCTCATAATGTCTTGAAAACACCCTTAGGTTCTCCCACTTGACTCTGTGTTTTTTTATTAAACTGGTTTGGTTGAAGAAGAAGCCTCCCCATTTTGGAATCCCAGCCCTGGGGGAGCCCCTGGCACCATCCTCCTGCAGATGGCTTTGTGTACGAGGCTGCTTTGGAGCATGAAAATGCTCTGTGTGACCTTCACAGCTTGGTGCCCTGGGAGCCAGGTGCACGAGTGTGCATGGTAGCAAGGCTATTTTAAAAGGAACGTGGGGATGGCACCAGGGAAACCCAGCAGAAAAGCCGAGCCAAGAGCATCCTGACTATGCAGCTTAGAGCAGAGGGTGTTGCTCATCTTCATTCACCAACCATAAGCTCTCAAGTCAGGGTTTACAGTCCAACTACTGTTTCCCATTAGCTAGATGCTTGTTGCTACTCAGTTTCTTCCTCTGCACAATATTAAAAATAACAACAACTGTGTCAAAGTCTAGACAGTATTGAATGAGGATGTCCATATAAGGGCTTAGAACAGTCCAAACATATAGTAAACACTCAGTTCCCCCTCAGCCCCACCTCCCTATCCCCACTTCTTCTTTTTTTTTTTTTTTTAACTCACAACCTAACGCTTGCCAGGCAGGCATTTAGGCCACTGAGCTACATCTCTGGCCCACATCTCCCACTTCTAAACTTAATTCATTGGTGGTTAATTGCCTAAACTTAGGTACTCAGGGTCCCTAAACTCAGGGTCAGGAAGCCTGAAGACTTCAAGCACCTAGTTCACATTCTACCGTTCCTCAGCTGTGTGACTTTTGGTGAGTTTCCTAACTTCTCTGAGCCTCAGTTAGCTTATGTATAATATAATAACATTATAAATACGATCATCATAAAATAAAACAATACTTTCTCCCAGCATTGCCGTGGGGGTTGAATTAATTAATTCACAGTAAACTCTTAGACCAGTGGTTCTCCTATAGGGGCAATTTTGTGCCTCAGGGGACACTTGAAAGCTGAAGACATTTTGGTGGTCACAGCTGATGTGTGTGCTTTCAGCTGTATGCCATAGGTAGAGACCAGATGCTGCTAAACATTCTGCAAGGGATAGGATGGCCCCCGACCACAGAGTCATCCTATCCCAAATGTCACAGGAGCCAAGGTTGAGAAACTCAAGTGGACAGCGTCCTGGTCCAGTGTGAATACTCTGATGGTGCTGACTGTGACCCCTGAGCCTGTTCTGTGTAGTTCAGGTGCCAGACCCTGTGCTATACACTGGGGATGTGGAATTGCACATAGGCCTCACCCTCAGGTGGCTCAGAATTTGAGTGTGAGGCTCTGGGACTGGGGAAATGGCTTGGGGGTCAGGAAGCCTGAAGACTTCAAGCATCAAGGCAAAGCACAGCCCTTTTTACTCAACTGTTTTCCTACTTATAGAGTGGGCCAAGCTTCCTATGGGACACCATGAAAATAGATGATTGTGGCACAATTTGTGGCTAGTTTGTAGGAAGGAAGTGCAGGGCCCCACACGGTGAGACCCATTTTAGTAAGAGGAGATGAGGATAGGCTTCCAGAGGAGAGGATGCCATGTTCCCTGCCTTGAAGGAGTAGGAGTTAGGAGAGCAAAATCAAGGAAGCAGGGAGAGGAAGGCAGAGAGATCTCACACGCTGAAGTTCCTATGTATTCAGTGCATGTTTACTGAGCATCTAAGGTGTGCTGGCCACAGTTCAGGCATGGGGAAGACAGCAAGGAACCAAAGGCAAAATTCTGAAACTTCTGGAGCTTAAGTGTAGTGGCAAGAGCTGGGTACCAAGCTGGGCACAGACACCAAGCAAACACATAGGTAGTGTGTCAGATGTTACTATAAAGGAAACAAAGGGAGGAGGGAGAAAGAGTACCTGAGGCAGAAGGCTGCAGTGTTAAATAGGGAAACTGAGAAAGGCCTCAAGAGTCTGAACCTCTCACAGTAATGGCTTGAAGCAAGTGCAGGAAGGAACCACAGGGTTATCTGTACTCCCTGCAAGGGGAGAAGCTTGTGCAAAAGCTCTAAGGCTGGAACAGGGAAGTTAGTGGGTGGGGGTGGAGGGATGGACTGAAGTGGGAACAGTAGTCAGCCCAAGAAAAGTCTTGGGTGCCATGGTAAAGTGGATGAATTCTCTTTCAATGGTGACAAGTTATTCTACCCACCACCAGGGAGTAGCTAGGCCTATTTAGGAGGCACTGGCCCTGCCCAAAGCATGGAACACATGCTGCTTCAAGGATCCAGTGAAAACACTGGCAACTATGTGTTGCCAGGTATACTGAACACCAGAGTCTTTCTGTGCCCCACCTAGTGAGTGTCATAGTGCACTCTGAATCCTAGTTCCAGTTCTGTGGCATGGCTGTGGGTGCATCTCACTCTGACCCTCTGCATCCCTGATTCCTGATGCAAGGAATGAGGAGAGTCAGTGATCACTAGTTTCATGACCCTGATCCAAACTCCCCAAGGTCTCCACAGGTTCCTGGAAGATTGTACAGTGGTAACCATCCACCAGGCTTTGTACTAAGTATTTTGCATGTCTTTTTCTTACTAAAAGCTCAATAGCACCCTGGGGAGAAGGTGTCGTCTTCACATTAGAGAGAATGCAACAGGCAGAGAGGGGTAAGTGGCAGCAGGAAGTCACACAGCTTACACGGGTTAGCCTTGTCCAACTGCAGACTCCACCTCTGTTAGCTCTCTGTGGGTGAGTCTGCAAAGTAGCATTAGAATAACAAGGCTTCCATCAGACAGGAGGGTGCAAACATTCTGCCTCTTCTGTCTGCACTCCTTTACCCACTCTGCCAATATTCCCGAGGGACTGAGAAGGTCTGGATAATGTTGCTGCTGTCTTTCTGGCAAGGTCATAGGCAGACTGTTGAAAGGGGCTGAAGTTTCATCGAGAAGTGTTCCGTGAGACAGCTTGAAGCTTAAGTTGGAGGTTTATTCCTGGAGCCGCACAGGGCATCCCAGACCCCCCACTGAAGGTCAGGTTGAAGCAGACTTCAGCCCCAGACTCTGAGAGACTCAAACAACAAGATGGAAAACATGGGCTGACACGTTTGCTTTACCACTCAGTGTTGCCTAGCAACTGCAAGTGACAAGCTGCCAACTTGGTGATACAATCGCAGCAGGGCGATCAGAGTAAGCCAATTAAAACTTTGTTTTCTTTGCCTTTTCCTTCTTTTGTAACCATAATTTCATTTAGTCCTGACTGCCCTCAAACATGGATTAAGAAGCCCTGCCAGAAGAAAGTGGAACTCATGCGTATGACACAGCCCATTGGCCCCCTACCCAGTCAGAAAATATGCTTATCACCTGCTAGCCATGGCACGGAGGGTAATTTTATTGAAATGTAGGTTTGTGTGCATATTTCAGTTAGCTTTGCCGTGAAATTTAAAATTTGCCTACAGTCAGGAATAACGCTGATTTTTATTACTGCACATTAGCTCCTCCTCTGACAATGCCTGTGCCTAAGATAACACCTGGTGTTTTGTAGGTGTCCAGTGAATGAATAAGTGAATGAATAGGTGAATAAAAGATTGAGTAAATAAATGAATGAAGCAGATCCTGGGGAAAACTGTGAGGCCAACAGCCACATGAGTGGATCTATTGTCACTGAACTATCAGATGACAGAAAAGTCTTACATTCACTAGATTTTCTTTTTTTCATGTCTACCTTAAATCCTCAGCTTCCTGGATGGACATTAGGCACCAATAAAAGAGCCTAACTTTAGCTGTGAAGGAAGGGCAAGGAATCAGAGAGAATCACTCTTTCTAGTATCCTGTTTATTCTCTTCCCTTCTCCAAATTCTGCTTACCTCCTGTTCTTGAAGGCACTTTTGCCTGATGTTACAACTTTCTCAGGTGTTTACTGTCTTCTCTGACTGTCCCTTGTCACACCACCAACATGGTAAGACAACACATCTCTTTCCAAGAATCACACACGTCAATTGCTGCATTGCTTCCACTGGGAATATGGATACTGAGAATTGGAGACTGCAACTCCACTCACAGATACGTTTAATTTGTTCAATAAAAAGTAGAGCATAACAAATCCTGGTCTCTGCCAGGCTCAATCACAAACTCTGTGCGACCTTTGGGCAGTTCTGAACTAGTGGGTCATCTTGCTGCTCTTCCTGGGATATCAGGAGAACAGCTTTGCTCCCTCTTAGCTTCAGATACCTGTGGTTTTAGAATACTTCACCTTTACATTATCACTGCTATGGATTCTTTCTCCTAGAGCCTTTTAAAGATGCTTATCCCTAAATGTTCTCTCTTGAAGTTTTGTTTGTTTATTTGGGTAATGGTCTTGAACCTAGGACCTCTGGACAGAGCTACATTCCCAGTTCTTTGTTGAAGGCTAAGTCACTAAATTGCTCAGGCTGGGCTAAAACTTGAAATCCTCCTTCCACAGCCTCCCAAAGTACTGGGATTATGAACATGCACTACCCTACTCAACCCCCCTTGAAATGCTAATATCATAGATTACTGTAGCTCTGCCTATATATTATACATGCATCTGTGATTTATACATAAAAAGCATAAGATTGTTTTGCACTTCCCTATCCAGAACCAAGTTTCCTTAGGGATGATATAGCCTCCTTTGGGAATGTATACCATGTATACCAGTAAACACCTGTGGCTTCTCCTCTGACTTGCAAAGAACAGTAAAATAAAAAGGCAATCTGTTAGAAGACAAAATTCATCAAAACAGCCAGCTAACCAACCAACCAATCAACTAACCAACCAACCAAAAAAACAAGCATAAAGAAACCCAGCCCAACAAAAACTAGGTTGGTTTTTGATATATGGCTACTGTAGTGTTTGTGTGCACTATTTTCAGAATTTGTCCTCTGAGCCTTCCTGTCACCTGTGCTCCAGACTCCATGCCTCAAACCTGTGTGGCCTACATCTGACCACACGTGGTTCATCTGAGCTTCACTCCACTGGGCCATGGGGGACCACATATTTGGTTGACATCGTTCTGCATGTTTCTGGATGATGTTAATTCTTGAATCTGTAGGCTGAGTGAGCGGAATTACCTCCCAAGTGTGAATAGGCCTCTTCCAATTGGTTGGAGGTCTGAGAGGATGACAGTATGAATAGGAAACTGATTCTCTCTCTCCTGTTTCCCAGCTGGGATACCTATCTGCTCATATTCTCTGAGGAGAACTTGCACTACCAGTTATCTGGGATTTCTGGCTTGCAGACAGCAAATCAGAGAACTTCTTGGCCTCCATAATCAAGAAGACAATCCTTTCTCTGTTTCATCTATCTTTATCTGTTTCTTTCTCCTTCCCTCTTTCTCCTCTACTTCCATCCTGCCCTTCCTTCCTTTCCTTTCTTCTTTATTTTCCTTCTTACCTTCTTTCCTTCCTTTCTATCTCTATGAAATATATGTACAAGATATATTTTAAGTTAGAGATACTGGTTCTTTTTCTCTGGACAATACTGACTAATACAGGAAGTTTAGCAAGGAATGAGGGTAGAGAGGTTAGCAGGAGCTGGATCAAGCTGGCTTTGCAGGTCACAGTTGTAGCCGATGTACCTCTGTCCCTTGCAAACCTCCTCTGATCCTTTTCAATGGTTCTGTGCACACACATAGCCCAGTATCTCTGTGCATGGCTGCTAATGGCTGGCATTCTTCCACACTTGGTCACTGGAGCCACCTCATCTCCACTGAGGCATCCTTGGGGTGTTCTATAGCCACTAATAACTGGTAGGGAGCACAAACTCCCAGTTTTTTGTGTGTCTTAAGACAGAACAAGCTCTGAGGGGCAATTTAGGTCCCACCACTCCTCTCTGATTCTTGCTGAGGACAGAATATAGCTTCAAATTGCATTCTTCCTTATCTGTCCTTCTCAAACTGGATCTATCAGAAACACTTTCTTAATGAATCATATCCGCTAGAATCTTTAAAGATCTGCTTCTGGAAGAAACTGACCAGAGACAGTTATAATAAAGATTTGAATTTTCTCTTAAGAAAAGTTCAAAACCACTAAGTATTTTAATCTAAAGGGTAAAATAATCATATCTGAAAATTCTACTTGCTAGAATGGTCATTTCCTGATCACATGTTTATTCTTAGCTAAACTAGTCTTCTCCAAGGTGAATGAAAGGACCCATTGAACTTTCTTACTGCCCCAAAACCAGTTGCACCTTTGTATATTTGGATTCATATGTGTTTCTACCTTGGATGGTTCATTCCTAGACCTCTATATAACTCTCTGAATTTATTTGGCAACATTTATTTTCTTCCTGTTATATATTAGACACTGCTCCCTATTTTCTACTCTTGTAAGTAATCCAGGCTACTTATGGTCAAACATTTCTCCTAGTATTTGCCCTCCTTCACTGTTCTTACCTTTCTTGTATGACTTTGGTCTTCAGAACGAAAGTCTTCTAAGCATATTCATTACATCTAGAACTATTTTGATAAAAAGTATCCATAATTTCCACAATAAACCTTTTAGGTACACTCACCTCATTTTTTTCACCTTTTAAGTCATTGTCCTAAGGCAGGTACCAGCTTTATAGAATCAGTAGCAACAGGGATTTTTCTGTGGATATCACCACAGGTTATGCAAATATCCCACAAGGATGCTCAATTTACACTTTTTGGTACCATCAAACACCTCCATCTAAAAACTGCTTCGTGAAATTAGAAGTAAGTTTTGTTCATGTTAGTCTTCAAAGGCATGATGTGAAATTCAATAGTTTAAAACTACCCCAGGATTTAGAATTCTTTGGTTAGAATTAGGGTTTTGCATGACCCATGATTTTTCAAATTTAATTTATTGAAAAGTGAATGTGGTTATTATCACTCCTTCCCATCTCGATAATCTGAAATGATACAATAGTGCCCAAAATAAATATGTCCTCATCAGGGATTAGATCTACCCACGCAATCCTGATGTATCCTACCGTACCTCTTTCTTGTAAAATGATTTACAAATGTATCATACAGCCAGTAGCTTCTTATTTTTCAGGGAAGAGCAAAGCATTAGAGTGACAAACCATTCTGACCAGCGTTCACAAATATGTAACAAGGTCTAGGAAGAGTGAATTCTTTTTGATAACTGCATTATTTTTTATCTTTGGGGGATAATCTTTTCTTTGGAGAGATGAAACTTTCCCTCCTTCTCTTGCTCTACATGAGACAATAGGAAAAAATTGAATGACTCTTAAGATTTTTCCAGATATGACTTTCTTTTTATGAGACTGTAAGATATATCATGTAAGAAGAAATGATACCAAGCTATAGCTTTTTTTAAATTGTGAAAATCTATGTTTTCCTACATGCATGATGGTTTTGCATACATGGTTTTCATCATTTCTTGTTAAGAAGATTCTCTACTTTCCAAAATCTTTGAGCTGACTTACATTTATGCAGTGGTGAGATATAGACACCATTGTCTCTTATCTAACAATAATAATGAATTTATTATTTAGTTACATATATATTTGAATTACAAGTAGAATTGTAATTTAAGAAGAAGGCTTCTTTTTACTCACTTGGCAAGAAATAATTTCACTCATTTTTACATGCATTTTTGCATGACATTCTTTTATATAATGAGGCCTTTTAAGAATTAGTGTATATTTTCACTGTGTTCCAGTGTTCCAGTGTCATGCTGCTTCTGAGGTATTTGAGGTCCACCAATTTTAAATTCACATGTGATGTCACAACTAGGATTTTATTCCAAGCCACCAGTCATAATTTACATAGCTTCTTTTATTGTGAAACCTAAGGAAATACAGATATATGCAGGACACATATGAATGTTTCAAGGATAATTACAAACAAAACACTTTTGTCACAGTCACCCAGATGGACAAAGAAACAGAATATTTTCAAGTCTTCTAAAGATCAAAATTCATTTCTCTTTACTGAAGCTAACACTATCTTAGCTTTTGTCATGAGAACTTTTAAAAATACCTATTCTCTGTGTGTCTCTTTACTGACTGCATAATTCAAGCTCTTTGTCTGTGTTGTTTTGCAAGCAGCTTTACAAGTTCGATTTTAATGATAACCAACACTTACACTGTGAAGGCCACATGCCCAGGAATAATTACTAAACCGGTGCTAAATTTCTCTGCTTCCTTGTTTACAGATTCTGCAATGAGACTTCTATAAACACCCAGTGCTAGCATTGAATGAGATCATTTCTGGGTAATGCATTTCTCCCCAGAAGCACTCAGTTCTTCAAATCAAATTAATTGACAAATGTGAATAAAATAAATTTGAGATATTATAAAATGACTGATATGTAAAGTGACTCATACTGTTCTGAGGTATGATTTTGAGCCATTATTTTTATGGTAAGTCAGCATAAGTGATATTTCTTTTTCTAATTGTTCTTTAATAGTAAATTATTTGAAATATGAAAAGTAAAAAGAACATAGCAATACTCATGAACTCAACAATACCCAGATGATGTCGCTCATGATGATATTATATGGTCAATTGTAAAAACAGCTTAAAAGCAGTAGTTATTCTTGTGATATTATGTGTTAGCTTAAATTGCCTCATATACACTATTGTGAAATTTACCTTTTGATTATTCAGTATACTGTTTTTATAATTTATCCAAATTGTTATATGTAGGTCTTGTACATTCATTTTAACAGTTACAGAGTGATGCACTATAGAAGTATACTGTAATTTACTTAACCATTTCCTCTTGGTAAACTTTTAGGCTAATTTTGTTCCAACATTATACTGATGAAAATCTGTAAGCAGATAGACAAATTTAAAGGGATGTTCACTGAACAATCATAAAACATTTACCTGAATTCTATAATTAATATTTTCATATTAGATTTATTACTCTTTTTTTCTTCCATGCATCCATTTAATTTTTTGATCTTTTGTAAATTAAATTCCAGTTTTACTATTGAATATAATGCTGAGATCAAAACAGTATTTGGGAGTTGGGGTGTTTGAAGATAGAAAGATAAATGAGATTATGGAAGATTTTCATAAAGGAAACCTTTACTTTGATAACATCACTTTACATGTTGATTTTAAAGGATTGTGGTGGTGGTTTCATAAATCTATACATATGACACAATGACTTAAAGTTATACACATACACATGGTACCTACATAAATTTCGAGGTTTTGATATAATCTTAAGGTTAAAGAAAGGTGCATCCATTGAGAGAAACTGGGTAAGGGGACTGAGTAATGGGTACACAAGACTTCTCTGTAATATCTTTGCAACTTCCTGTGAATCTATAATGACTTCAAAATAAAATTTGAAACAAAAAGAAAACAGAAATGAAACACTCATTTAAAGCCATTGGGCACTGTTAAGGTAGAAAATTTTGGTCAGAAAGAGAGTAAGTATAACAAAAGACAAAAAGTTAATTGTGGCAATGCAGAGAATGCAAAGAACTTGAAGTCTGGAGGTCATTGTTGAGTTACAAAAGATATAAATTATAAGATCTTGTGCTCTGTTTATTGGCAACATTATTCCTGTTGACATGTACTTTTTTATTTAGAGAAAAAAACAAAACAAAAAATAATAGAGAATTTCAAAAATAGTAAGAAATCACTAGTTGATAAATTACTTATTTTTATTTTAGAAGTAGTTGCTCAAGTCACAAAATCAAAGCATAAAAAGTAGACAATCAAACAATGACAGCACAAACCATTCTGTTTCATGAACCAGCAAAAACTTAGTAGTGTGTTATCCTGCACACTTAAACATACACATAGTTATATCCTGTAGACCACTTTCTTTCCTTTCATTATCACAATATCTATTATACATTTTGGATCTTATTGCTCTTTCAGTATTTTATTATTATTTTTATATGGGAGAGACAATACAATATTTACAAATGTGAGTTTGATTTATTTCACTTATAAGGATAGTCTCAAGTTGCCTCCATTTACCTATAAAAGCCTCAAGATCATCCTTTTTTTATAGCTGAGTAATATTCAGATGTGGTATAAAAATACCACATCTTTTTCATGCATGCTGTGGTTGATGGGCATTTTGGTTGTGTCCAAGACTTACCTATTACAAATTGTGCTGCTATAAACATGATTGTACATATATCACTGAGACATGACGTTTTTAATTTTTCTGGAAAAATATCCAAGAGGGAAATAGCTGGATTGAATGGAACTTCCAATCCTAATTTTTTTGAGGAATCTCCATACTGATTTCCATAGTGGCTACACCAGTCTACACTCCAACCAAAAGTGGAAAAGTATTCCTTTTTCTCTACAGCCTTGCAAACATTTGTTATCAGTTGATTTCTTGATGGCAGCTATTCTTTCTGGAGTGAGATGAAATCTCAATGTTGTTTAAATTTGCATTACTCAAATAACCAGTGATGGTGAACATTTCTTCATATATTTATTTGCCATTTGTGAAATGTGTGTTCATCTCCAATGCCCATTTTTGGAGATGGTCTTTGAATTTGGTGGGCTTGATGTTTTTCAATTCCTTGTATGTTCTGGATATAAGTCCTTTGTCTGAGGGACTGCTGGCTAAAATTCTTTCCCATTCTGTGGGTTTTCTTTTCACTTTGCTGGTGATTTCTTTTGAAGGGCAAAGGTCAGATCCCAGTAGTTGACTCTTTGAAGTACTTTTCATGCTGTTTGTGTTTTGTTAATGAATTCTTTGCCTACTCCTATGTCTCCAAGATTTCTACCTACCTTTAGTGTTTCTGTTTTAATATTTAGATTTTGATCCATTTTGACTTTAGTTTAGTGTATGGTGATATACACGGGTCTAGTTTTATTCTTTGACATATGGAAAGCCAGTTTTTCCCGGCAGCATTTATTAAAGAGGTTATCGTTCTTTCAGCGAATATGTTTAGCCCCTTTGTCAAATATAAGGTGGCTGAGTGTCTTTACAGTTGTGTTTTTATCTTCTATTTCATTACGTTGATCCTCAGGTCTATTTCTTTGCTAGTACCATGCTGATATTATCACTGTGGCTTTGTAGTATAGTTTCAAGTCAGGAATTGAGATGCCTCCTGTTTTGCCTTTGTTGCTGAGAATTGCCTTTGCTACTCTAGGTTTCTTCTGTTTCTAAGTGAATTTTAGGAGTGTTTTCTTTAGATCTGTAAGGTATGTTAATGGTATTTTGATTGGGACTGCATTAAATCTGTATAATAGTCTTGGGAGTATGGCCATTTTTACAGTATTTATTCTTCTTAACCAAGAGCAAAAGATATTCTTCAATTTTCTAATATCTTCTTCAATCTCCATTTTTAGAGTAGTATAATTTTCAGCAGATAGGTCTTTTACATGCTTGTTAGGGTGATTCCTAAGTATTTCATTTTTTTAGATGCTATTGTGAAAGGTGATATTTCCATAATTTCACTCTCAGGGAGTTTTTTTATTTGTGGATAGGAATGTTATTGATTTTTGAGTGTTGACTTTGTATCCAGATACCTAGCTGAATTTGTTTATTACCTCTCATAGTCTTCTAATGAAGTTTTTTGGGTCTTTGATGTAGAGTATCATGTCATCTGCAAAGAGTGATAATTTAACTTCTGCCTTTCCTATCTTTATTCTTTTTATTTCTCTCTCTTATCTGATTGCTCTGACTAATATTTCCAGAACTATGTTGAATAGGAATGGTGGTAGTGGACATCCTTGTTTTGTTTCTGATTTTAGAGTGAAAGCTTTCTGTTTTTGTTCATTTAGTATAATGTTAGCTGTTGGTTTGTCATAGATGACCTTTATCAGATTGAGGTGATTACCATCTATTATGAGTTTCTGTAGGGTTTTTATCATGAACAAGTGTTGGACTTTATCAAAGACTTTTTCTGCATCTGTTGAGATGATCATGCGATTTTTGTTTTTGGCTCTGTTGATGTGCTGTATTATGCTTATTGATTGACATGTGTTAAACCATCCCTGAATTCCTGGGATAAATCCCATTTTGTTGTGATGTATAATCTTCTTGATGATTTGCTGCATTCCTTTTTTTTTTTTTTAATCAGTACGGGGGATTGAACTCACAACCGTGCACTTTCAAGGCAGGTACTTATGCAGCTGAGCTAAATCCCCAGCCTGATTTGCTGCATTCTATTTGTCAGTATTTTATTGAGAATCTTTGCATCAATGTTCTTTAGTGAGATTGGTCTATAGCTCCCCTTTTTGATTAGGTCTTCCTCTGGTTTTGGTATCAGAGCAATACTCGCCTCCAGGAATGAGTTAGGGAGTGTTGCTTCTGTTTTGATTTCATGGAAGAGTTTGAGGAGTATTGGCATTAAATCTTCTCTAAATTTCTTAGAGAGTTCAGCCACAAATCTGTCAGAACTTGGGATTTTCTCTTTTGCTAAGTTTTTAATCATGCTTTCAACTTCAATAGCTGCTATTGGGCTATTCCAAATTGTTATATCTTCTTGACTGAGCTTTGATAGTTCATGTTTCTAGAAATCTGTCCATTCCCTGTGTGTTTTCCACCCTATAGTAGTAATTTCTCTCTTTTCAGTTGTTACTGCATGAATTTGTGCTTTTCTTTTTTCTTGATAAGGTTGGCTAGAGGTTTATCAATTTTGCTTATTCTCTCAAAAAACCAGCTCTTTGATCCATTAACTTTTCATATTGTTTTTTAGTCTCAATTGCATTAATTTCTTCTCTGATCTTTATAATTTCCTCTCTTCTATGAGTTTTGGGTTTGACTTGCTCTTCTTTTTCTAGAAGCTTGAGATGTAACATTAGGTTGTTTATTTGTGTTCATTCTGTTTTCTTGCTATGACAATTTATTGCTATGTATTTCCCTCTTATGATCACTTTCATTGTGTCCCACAGGTTATGGTATGTTGTATCCACATTTTCACTGAATTGCAAGTATAACTTTATTTCTTCTTTAATTTCACCTGTAACCCACTAGTTGTTGAGAAGGTTTTTATTAAGTTTCCATGTATTTATGCAGGTTTTGCTATTTATTTTGCCATTAATTTCTAATTTCAGTGCACTCTAGTCTGATAATAAGCATGAGATAATTTGAATCCCTTTACATTTACTTAATAATGTTTTATGGGTGAATATATGGTCTATGTTGGAGAATGTCCTATGTGCAGCTGAGAAGAATGTGTATTCTGATGTGGTTGGGTGGAAAACTCTGTAAACATCTAGTAAGTCCATTTGTGCACAAGTATGATTCACTTCTGTTATTTTTTTGCTGACTTTTTGTCTAGTTGACCTATCTCTTTGTGACAATGGGGCACTTTTCTACCTACTCAGAATAAAACTTCTAAGAGTGAAAACAAATATTTAGAGTCACAGCATTATATATGTCTTTGTGTATAGGTTTAAGTTTCTCTAGAGATGTCTAGAAGTCAAATGGCTGAATCAAAGAAGATAGACATCTCCATTCTAATACATTATTTATTAAAACTATGGAGATAACCATCTAATATAAGTTGCACTGAAAATATTTTCCTCTGAAATCTTAAGAATCTAATTTTTGTAACATGAAACTAGATTTCAGATATGGTAATGAGGAATGTGGGCTGGATGGGTAGGGGAAGCATCTTAAGGTCAGTGCAATATAGCATATAGCTACAAATTTCTTTGCCAAGTGAATGTAGAAAATCTTCACCCATTTACAAAAACTTCGAGAATTTGATGGTTGTGAGATGATTTTTAAAAATTTGTAAAATTTTCTAAAATATTTTCAAACACTTATAGGTGACCTGTGTTCCTTTTAGTGCACATGGATGTTCATAATCTTTGCCCATTTCCTTCTCAGTTTTTTCTTTTTCTTTTGAATTATCAATACATTTTTTAGTTTTCTTTGCAAATATCATCTATATTGTGGGCTGTTTTTGTGGGTCTCTGTTTTTTACATTATTTTGTCTCCCTCTCAGCATCAGATCCAAACTGTTATCAAAATTTTGCAGTCTATTTTGACATCTTACAGTTGTCTGTCTTATTCTTTTTAAAAAATTTTTTAAGTAGTTTACTTTTTTTTTGTACCAGGGATTGAACTCAAGGCCGCATGCTTGCAAGGCAGGCACTTATGCTGCTGAGCTAAATCCTCAGCCCCTGTCCTTTTCTTGTTCTCATTTATAATTGTCTTGGCTATTCTTGGCTTTAGCATTTCTTAGTGAATTTTATGGTGTACTAGTCAAGTTTTCTAGAAAAAAGTCTTGATTTTGATTAAAGTTGTATGATTGTAGAGGTTACTCTTGGACAATCCCATCTTTACTGAAGTGCATTTCTCCACCCATATACCTGGAATACCTCACCAAAGAATTTTCCTTTGGGTCTTCAACCAAATGTTATTATTTTGTTCCCATGAAGGCTTTACAGATCTTTTATTGTATTAACTCCATGGAATTTTGTGTTTTGTTCACTTTTATGTATCAGATATTAGAAATTATGCTAATATATTGTTGATGGTATTCAAATTGACAAGATTAACATTGTTTCCCTGATTTTAAAAAAATCATAATAGTTTGTACTAGACAGATTCTTAATTACACAGACACTCATGTTAAATATAATTTTTCAAATGTTAATAAATTTTAATACTATTTTTAGTTTGCTAATATATTTTAACAAATGAATAAATGAGAAAAAATGGTACTGGTTTTTTCCTACATCTGTAAGGATGATCATAAATTTTCTCCTTTAATCTCCTATGTGATAACTCACATTAATAGGTTCTCTAATGTCACACCATGTTTAATTTTCTAGATGAAAACCTTGCTTAGTTATGGATGTCTATACATTTTTTCACAATTCTACATTTTTTATTTGTTCATGTGTATAGCACATAATGACTACTTTCAGTGTATTTGGTACATGTATGTAACATATCTTAATTCTTTTTTTATGTCTGCTCCTTCCCTTTTCTCTCCAACTCCTGGTCTATGTTCATTTCTGAAAGATTCCAGATCTCTGAAATCTCCCCATTTCTGTATATCCATATTTTTAATTTGCTCTTCCTTTATACTTTGGATTCTTTATATGAAAGAAACCACAGGGTATTTAAGCTTACATGCCTGATTTATTTCACTTAATATTATGGTCTCATGTTGCACCCATTTTCCTACAAATGACTTAAATTTATCCTTCTTTGTAGCAGGGTAGTATTCTGTTATGTATAAATACCACATTGTTTATCCACTCATCTGTTGATTGACAAATATGTTGTTTCCAAGATTTAGCTATTATGAACTGTGTTGTTATAAACATTGATATGCATGTAGCATTGTAGTATGATTGATACTTTTAACTCATTCAGGAAGATGCCTCATAGAGGAATGTCTGAGTTGAACAGAATTTTTAGTTTTAGTTTTTGAGGAATTTCCATACTGATTTCCATAATGGTTGTGCTAGTTTACATTCTTGTCAGCAATGTAGGGGTAATTTTTTTTAGCCATAGTTTTGCTGGTATTTGTTATTATTTGATTTTTGATGAAATTTCCACTCTTTGTGGAATAAGATAAAATTTTGATATTGTCTTAATTTGAATTTCTCTAATGACCAGCAATGCTGAACAATCTTCATGTATAAAATATCCAATCAAAAAATAGTCAACTGAACCTTTGCAAAAGAAAAAATACAAAAGGTATATTGCTATATTTTGTTTAAGACTATTATATCTAATTTCACAAATGAAAATGACTTATTTTCTCTTCTTTGTTCTGATATAAAGTGTTATATTAACCTGATTAAATTACCCATGCCATTCTTCCTGCTTTCACACTTTAAAATATTGAATAAGAAAAGGTTATTTAATACTTAGAAATTTGTAGATCTTGCCTAATATTAGCCATATGAGGCTAATAATTATTTTTCTTTCTTCTCATTTCTTTCATTTATGTTTCACTGTGTTATGCTCGTTTTGAAAACTTTTTACTTTCTCTGGATTTATTTTCTAGCATCTCAAGGGAAATGTTTAGTCATATGCTTTCTTCCTTTATAGTCTATGTACTTTGGTCTGTTTATTTCCCTTCAAGTTCTTCATGAGTAGAATCACATAAGTAATAATATTTATTCATCATCCTGCTCCCATTCAAATAACATTCTGTGTTTATTCTGGGGGCAGAATAGTGAATAAGTTCCTTGACCTCATGGGACTCATATTCACATGAGGAAAGATAGAAAAATGCATAAATAAATTATGTCAGTTAGTGTATGAATTATTCAGAAGGATACTTTTAAAACTGTAAATATGCTGTAAGTTTTTCATGTGACTACCAAACTGGGGATTGTCTTCATCTGCTTTATGCTACTGTAGCAGAATACCTGAAATTGGGAAGTTTTTAAAGAATGGAAATGTATTTCTCATGGTTCTGGTACATGGGATGTCCCAGATCAAGGCACCTCCCACAGGTTTGGTGTCTACTGGAGTCTCAGTCTACCCTTCCCTGATGACATTTTGCACACTCTGTGTCTGACTCTCCCTTTTGTCACACACAGCATTAAACCCTTTACCATGGATTACTTTGAACAACACCTGCCTCCAACATTATCACACTGAAGATTAGGTTTCACTCTATGAATTTTAGAGGGACACGAGCACTCAAACTAGAGCAGGAATTTTATTTCTATCTCCATATGTAGTTTTATAATGTGTTATAAATGCTTCTAATATTTGCTTTAGGGCTGATTTTTGTAAATACTCCAAATGAGTTAGAAGAACATATATATTCTACAAATCTGTGGTGTAGGGTTGCTAAAGTTTTTTCAAATGAAGTTTTTCTCTGCCTCTCCACTAACAGATGTGATATTAACCCATACCCTGACCCTGTGGGATGCTTTCAAAGGCTTTATTGCTTTACATCTCCTTAAGACTGAATAAATGGCATATTGAACTAAGGCAAGAAGGCAAATCCTGGGTACTATGTCCACACCTTCATCTGTGTTGGACATTGCTAATCAATCATGTAGTTTAGCCCAGAAGCCCCAGAAATGGTTAATCAATCAGAGTTGTCATGTGTGATAAAACTGTTAGAAATGGCTATTTTTGATGGAGACCACTTGATATTTTACCTTGGAAACATTGAGTTTTTCTTGAGCTTCTCTGTATGTGTCTGGTAGATATGTCAGAAGCTGTGGATTTCATTCCTTCATTTTTAGAAGAGAAAGGATGTTTGACTATATCTCTGCATCAAGTTCATAGCAAACATTGTTGATGTCTCCCACCATATTGGTTCATCCATTCTGAGGCTGGTGCTGAATCAATCGCCCCACAGCACACCTGACAACACTATCCAATTGATTGGAGCTGATATGTGAGATGAAACCTTTGATCACCCCTGAATAACTGGGCTTTGATTTGAATACATGCTCCCTCTTCATCTGTACAACTTTTATCCTTAACATCAATGGTGACTAGCCTCCTCTGAAGTAAAAAATACAAAAACAAAAATAAAAAATACAGCTATATTCTTATAGGTATTTGGAAAACTTATTCCTTTCCTCCTCAAGTCATATTCTGGAAGAGGATATTAAGTCACCAGATTTAAAACAGAAAATTTAGAAAGGAAATGTCAATCATGTACTAGAAACAACCAAATACAGCAAAGTCTAGTTGCCAAAGATGAAATTCAAAAAAAGAACAAAATGCGATTCAGCACAGAAAGAAATGCATGCTGTCTCTTCTCAGGGATGAGGGTGGTAATCTGAAACAGATATGAAAGGGCATAAGACATCTGGAAGTTGTAATTGCCCAGATTTAGGAGCACTGCAGTTTGAGAAAGTGCTGCAAAAAGTCCTGCAGAGAGAGAAGCTGAAGTGCAGAGATGGGTAGAAGAGGCACCGCAGTGTGGTATGGAGGGCAGAAATTTTGCAGACAGACTGGGGATGCACTCACTGCAGAATCAGCCTTTTCATTTCCAACAGTGTTCATATGAGAACATCTTGGATTGACTTCTAAAACTTTACTGGGTAATAAAAGGCAGCAGGAAGGTTACACGGAGCAAGGGACTCATTGGGGAAGAAGAAATGAAACTACACCACACCCATTAGTTCTTAGACTAAGTACTTTAAAAAGGACAAATAAAAAAGTCATGATGTGTGATTGATGTGGCAATGCTTAAAACAAAACAAACAACAAAATGACAAGACATGATTACAGTGTTTAGAACCAGAATAAAATTCCAAGATTACTGGGGATAATGATTCAGCAAAGAAGTTGCTGCTAGAAAAGTGGGAGCTAAGAGGAAAAACTCCACATTCATGCCAACCTAAGCCGTCAGTGTAATCAGGGGTGATAAATATAATGTCTTTCCTTTGGATTTTCATAGTGCATGCAGAACAAACAACATTCAATAGTCCTGTCTCAGAATTAGATTTAACGTGGGCTCCCTTCTTCTGTTTCTAGTTTCTCCATATTTCATGATGTATTTTGGGAAAAAAATACTTTTAATGATGCCAACTTTCCTCCTTTCAGCACATTAAAACAGGGAACGATTGGCTGAGGCTGTCATCATCATGTGAATAATTTTGTCGTTGTGCAATTTGGCTCTTGCTCTAAAGTGAAGCACGCATATTCCTCCAGTGTATTTTAAGCTAGAGATTTCTAAGTAAATGGAAGGTGGCTGGTTTTATTTCCATATGCAGCCAGCCTTCACTGGCACAAGTGCTGATTTGGCCCAATCAATTTTGCATTCATGTCGAGAAGCAAGTTGATCAAGTGCAAGGAACATCTGTATGCATTTATCTGGATTGGGTGCAAACATCAGATCCACTCCTTTGAAAAGTTCCCATCCTTCCAGGGACTTCTGCAAGACTCGTGGACGGTGATCTTTGGAACTCTGAGAAGTTCATTCCATCCTTAAATAACTGCCATGGGTTTTTAACCTCAGCTGGTCTTTGTAATTTTCAGGGTTGGCTTTAGGAAGCTAGCTCTGGAAAATTTAGGAGTGTATTAGGTAAATCCTAACTGGCTGATTAAATGGCCTCTAAAAAGTTACCCAGATGGGCATACAAGTGGCAGGAAGGCAACACATGTATTAATACTGCATCACCACAGTTGCATCTGCCTTGGTCTTTTTCTTCTTTTTATTTCCTCTTTTCTAGCTGTCATAAATTCTGTGTGCCAGCAGCTCTATGACTCAAAGAAGGTTGTAAACATCTTCTTGTTCAATTACATCAGGATTTTTTCCCTTTATATGTTGGCAATTAAATTTATGACAAAAAGTTCACTCTCTAAACCTAAAGAGACACAATCAAGATTGAAGTAAATAAAAAAGGGATGCAATCAACTGTGGTTGTTAAATATAAACAAAGCCACAGGTCTCTGCAACCAAAAGTTGGAGTTCCAAGTCCCAGTACCAACCACTGACTGCTTGATCAACTTGAAGAAAAATATCCTCATTCCCTAAGCTATGATTTCCTGGTCTCTAACATGAGGTGGATAATTGAAATTTTGCTGTTGGGAGAATTAAAAGAGATGAAGGACATGAAGCTAGAATACCCAATGTGCAAGCCCCTTTTCCTTTCCTTCTCTCCTATTGGAACAGTCAGGCAAACCGACTAGTACAGGGTCTATGTTGTATGCATCTTCATTTCCCCAGGACCTGGTACATGCTAGGTATACTTAGAATACATTAGAATACTAATGCTAATTCTAGAATACTTAGAATACATTAATGGAAATGAGTGAATAAGCCAATTAGTAAGATCTTCTGGGTTGCATAACTTTGAGTTGGACAGCTTAGGCCCTACAGTCATGGTGACCTCAGTGGACTGAGATCATTTTTCTCCTGGTATGGTCCATGGGACAGTCAGAGAAGATGGTGAAAAATTCAGGATCTCAGCATCCTCCTCAGTCCTAATTAGCCAACATCCACATTTTAACAAGATCCCATAGATTTATGTGAGCATTAAATTTTGAGTATGGCTATGTAGAACCTTGACAAAGATGCCAAGACTGTGAATTGGTTTCGCCCATCAACCAATTTTCCTGGCTCTACTATCCACAGGCAACCTCACCTTGTATTTAGTTTTAAGAAAAGCCCAATATGTGAATAAGTCAGTGAAACAGATTCACACTATTTGAGGTATAAAACAGTCTTGCTCATGACAGATCATGTCACATTTCCCCTTCCATCTACTGTATAGCAATAGACTTTTGGGTAGTATATCTATACCCAGAAGCAATAAAGTGTGTGCCAGTAATAGACCTAATAACCACTTTTCACAAAGTCCATGCAACAACCAATTTGGTAGTTAAAGCTCTGGGAAGTTTGTCACTTGCTTAAGGCCACACAGGAAGAAAGAAGAAGCTGAGATTCCAGTTCAGCATTCTTTGTCCTGGTTAAAGGCTCGCTCCTAAGAGCTCTGCTGTCCTCCTCAAAGCCAGCATGCCTGGCCACTGCCAGGTCCCTTCTGTAAGCACAGGTGGGGAGAGATCTACAAACCGGTGCTCTTCCTCTGTGTATCAGCAGTGCAGAGGGCAGACACCCAAGGGAAGGGAACACCAAGGGAAGGATTTGTTTCTAAGTCCCTCTTCCTCACTAGTCTGTGAGCTTGTAAAGAAGTGTTGAGGCCTGGAAAGTACATGATGTTGCAGCCAGACTTGCTGGGAGCAAGTTCCAAATCTGAATGATATTGAGTAAGATAACTAACCACTCTGTGACTCAGTTTCTCCTTTAGCAAGATAATACGAACATCTGCATTTTGGGGATTTTGTGAGCATTAAATGAATACACACAAAGTGCCAGCCAGCCTATCAGGTTTTCCACGAGGGTTTATTGTATCACATTGTTTTTCTCTTCACATTTCAGTCTCTGACACTGAAAAAATTCAGAAGGTAGTTTTCGAATGAATGAATGAATGAATGAATGGCATACGTGTGCTTTGGGAATTGCCATTTTTCATTGTTTCTCTCTGGACACTAAACCTGCAATAAAATTTTAAGGATGGAAAAGTATTTGCAGTGCCTCAATATTTCTGATGTTTTCTCACAGATCCCTTCCTAATTCAAGAGTCTGCCTTTTTTATTCCTGTGCTTGCCATCCCTGGCTGCTGATTAATGATGGTATCAGGACATTCTTACCATAATCCCACACATTTTCCTATGTCTGTGTAAAAACATACAATTTAGCAAGATCTTTCCACATTACAGTTAATGTCAGCCCAAGTTGGTACAGCTTGAGTGTGTCGAGGCAGGAGCCAGGCTGCCAACTCTGGGGCTCCACCGGTGCAGCAGGTATCTCGCTCCAGCGAACAGCTGGCCTTTATTTCTGTCTTTTCATTTAAAGAGAAGACAGCCTGTCAAAGCAAACCTGGGGAGCTTGGCTGACTGTGAGTATTTGAAAGGGCAGAGCTTTTATTTTTCTTTGCCTTCTTGTGCTTTTCTGAAGCACAGAACTATGTTGGCGGTGTTTGGGACCAGGCAGTGTGGCACAGCGATTGAGTAGCTTGGAAGAAGATTTGCACACATCTTGGTTGGAGATCTGAATCTGTACTTATTAGCTCTGCAATGCTTGTAGAGGGCAAGATCGCCCATGAGCCTTAGGGTTTCTTCCCCTAACCTGTGAAATGGTTTTAATCATAAAAATTAAAAAAAATTTAAACCTCCTAAGGAAATTCATTCAAAGGATTTAACATCATATCTTGGCCATATTAAGAACTCAAGCCTACTATTTGCATATATAAAATATATGTGTCAAAAAATCACATGTTCTGTTCAATATTACTTCTTTCAACCAATTCTCTTTTGCAGGGCTGGGACTCAGTGGTGGAGCACTGGTTAGCATGTGTAAGGCTCTGGGTTCCATTCCACAGCATTGCAAGAAACAAAACAACAACAACAAATGAACCAATACTTTTGCATACTAAGCACGCCATTTTATTTGAATAGATGGGTAGATTAATAAACTTATGAAAGATATTATTTTAGGTGTGAATAAATTGCATATAAGACAGTCATGATAAGCTAAATTATGCCACAATAACAAACAATCTCATATCTCCGTGGCTTGAAGAAAAGTCCTTCAGGATCAGCTGGGCGATGTGCTCCTGTTCCCAGCACTCAGGCATATGGAGCTAACTCAAAACACTTCCAAATTCATCATTATGGCAGCAGAGAAAAGTGTATGGGAAAATCATCCTTCAGCTCTTAATGTTTCCACTCAGCTTGCTGTCCACGTTTCACTAGATGAAGAAGTCTCACGCCAAAGAGGCTAGGGAAGTGCAACCCTCAGAAAAACTGGCAGTCTGTGATGGAGAGTAGGATCTGATGAATCTGTCCTGCTGTTCTACCTGGAAACCTCAGAGCTTTTCCTCATGTGGATCTTGTGATGTGTGAATAACTGACTGGGTTACTCTGTGCAAGTGCCAGTGGCGTAACATCAGGAAGGGCGTGATTAACCTACAGTGTTCAGTCATTACTCTAGAATTTCTATGGCTGAAGGAATAGGTCACACTATGATAGTGTTACAGAAATTATCAGGTTTATATTTCCTTATGCAACAGGAGGCTGTGTATAGCTCCAATATCAAAGAAAAAATGCCAGTATTTCTTATCCAAATATAATCACCAGCCCTCACTGAGATCCACAGAAGATGATTAATTCTACAGGAAAGAGTCTCATGCCAAAAAGAACATATGCTCAGCCACAGGTTACTCTGAAGAGAAGAAGATGGAGAGGAAGAGAGAATGAGTACACGCACTGTGACAGAGTATACTGGAAGGAAGAATTATCTGTGCTATTATGCATATTTTGAGAAGGAAAGTTTAGGGCTTCAGGATAAAAGCAAGACACACATATTTCAACATAGGGGTAAAATAGTACAAGACTACTAAAGATCATTCAAATTAGAGCACGATGATTCTCCTAGCCACACTGTGAACAATCCTTGCCTCATCCTTATCAAAGAACTGGAGGCTGAGATCAGTTTTGGGAAGTTTGCTTAGTCCCTGTGTTCCTCTTGGGAGGACCAGACAAACACAGACCCCACATAGTAGACAGCAATACAGTATTTTGTCTGTACAATCTGTCTTGTGACTGCTGCTAATTGGACCAGGGTGAGTGATTGGATCCAAGATGAATCAGTCTGGGCTGGGCCAATCAGATTTGTTTTTCAAGAATGTAAAGTAAAAGACATGGAATAAATGTATAGGTTGCTTTATCTGCTACTTATGTAGAGTTCATTTATGTAGAGTTCATTTATCTGCTACTTAGGTAGAGTTCATTTACTGAATGCCCACTTGGGCAAACAGGACATTTAAATCTTCATAGTTTCTGATCTCATGAGGCTTGGCTGTCATTTATAGTATATTAAGCTTGTTCATGAGATTGACAGAAACAATTTGATGGTTCGTATTATAGAGCTGTGATTCATTTTGCCATTGTAATAAAATTTTAATTTTTAAATGACAGATTATCTCCAGGTACCATTCTATAGAGACATCAAACTTCAGAAGCCCTCTTCTTATGCTTCACTGAAGAGTTCATAGAAGGAGAAACTGAGGACATTTCACAGTATCCCCCAACCTTTCTCTAGACTTCTGCTTTTACTGGGCACAATTATACATGAAAGTTCTACATTTCTCATATACTATGGAGTTCCTAGGTTGATTTTTCCTTTCCTGTCTATCACAAATCCCTGCAAGTACAATTACTGACAGATGCTTTGGCCACGTGAATACTGCACAGAGACAGACATGGAATGGCACTTACACAAAGCACACAACAGTGAAACCACACTGCAATTGTCAGAAGCTTCCACCCCAGATTTTCTGGGGGAGTTCCAACTTAAAATAGCCTGTCTAGCTGTCCCTAGAAGCACTGATTTTTTTTTGGCAGATTTCACGTCCCAGTTTTTTTGTTTGTTTAGCACACACTACCTCTTTACATATACTGCATACTCAAATGTGCTCCTGAGAGAGGTTCCGGATTCAACTGGTCACGTTCATGGTGAGAATAAATTAAATACCTGAAAGGAAGTCAGAGACTAAGGGAGGAAGCAGAAGTATTAGGTTGGAACATCCCTTCTATATTAATGATCTCCAAACTTTCAGAAATAGTCAATTGGTAGTGACTTACACAATGGATCTCTAAACACTCCAAAATTGCCACCTAATTAATGCCTTATATTTCCAGCCAGAAACATCAGTGAGGAGACCTATAGTTAATAGTGTTCACTAATACCAAATGTCTTTAGAGTTTCTCAGGGATTGACACATAATAGATGCTGATTTAAACACATGATGATTTAAATACATGACCTATCAAAATCTTTGAGTTAGTAAACCCATGGACAGGCTGTACTCTCTTTCTTTTATCTTTCTTTGTGCAAGTATCATCATCTTTGATTCTTGCTGCTTCTTGTCCAGGGTTGTTGATCACATCTATTTTTAGATCTCTGTGGGCTACTTGTCAAGGAATTCCATTGTTTTTTAGTCATGGCTCTTTGGAATCCTTGGTTCAAAGAAGTCAAAAGTGGTTGTGGCTGGAAATGAGGTTTCATTCCACACACAGAGAACTCATAAGACAGGTAATTGTTGTCTCTGATGCTGTATTTAAAATGAGCATGTCTGACCAACATACATGAAGGTTTCAAGAAGCCCCAGGCTTGCACCGTGGACTCCCTTCCCAAGATCAGTCCACTATGAAACTCTGCCTCTCTTTCCACCCACGTGGCAGCACTGAAAAGTCAGTGGAGAGAAGATTATTAAGGTGAATAGACACAGTGAGGATTATGTAAACTCCGAGTTCCACTTTTTAAAAATTTTATTTTAAAGAGGATAAAACAGAATAAAACCAATCAAAACAAACCAGTGTAAGAGATAGAGGACTTCAAAACATTATGAAATCAACAGTAATTACCATAATGCCTCTTGATGTCTTCAAAATACCTGCAGATAACTTCAGTTATAGTAAAAATCAAACAAACAGAACAGAATAGAAACAATAAATGCAATAAAGGACTTCAAAACAAGCCAATAGAAAATCCAAAATTACTACCATAATATTTCTTGCTATCTTTGAAATAGCTGCTCCTGCCATTGGATATGACACAATCAAACAAAACAAAGGAAAATAAAACTTTTGTTTTGGACTTCCAAACCAAGATCATAGGGAATCAACAATGGCTGTAACTCTCAGAAGGAGGTCCCCCCACCAGGTGCCACACTGTGTACCACTATTCTCTAAACCTATGATCAGACCACTGGCCCTAGACTTGCAATGTTAGTGAAACACCAAAGTACCACAGGCATCCAATTGCATTTCATCTCCATAGCTACCATCACGGCCTGTATTTCTCTGGATAAACCTGACACTTATGGGGGTGGGGTGAGGGTGGGTTGGTACATCTTGTTTGCCAGCCGTGCACCAGAAGGGGCTGAGGTCTGTCTGTTCCAGTCTGGTGGCGGTCCACACTTGGTGCTGGTTCCCAGACTGGGCTTGCTTGCTGATGCAGCCTTCTTCTCTCTACTCCTGGTCCTCGAATGGCCCAAATTCCATTTCTTTTATTTCATAGAGATCTCTTGTTTTCTCTAAGTGGTTCATTTTCCCTGAGGGACTCACAAGGTCATGAGCAATTAAAGCATATGCATCCAGAGAATATTAAAATTATTTTAATTGTATATATACATAAACATAAGATAGATCTGAGTCTTTTAATTTTAAAGATAAAACAGAACCAAACAGTGGGAGTAGGTATTCCCTTAATCATTAGTTGGATGCAATGCAAGACCATACTCATAGGGAAACAGATCAGACCCTATATGTAAACATTGCATTGTTGACACTCAGAGAACTCCAAGCAGCCAGCAGAACCCCGAACCCACCCTGGGCCCTGACTGCGTGTGCACCTGTGGAATGCCAGCACGCATCGGGCAATCTTGGAACTCCCCACCCAGGCAGTAAGACCACGCCTTGCATCTGATACAACCCAAAGGAGCATGACAGGGACCAGCAGGCCTAACGTGACTATGCCCAACAAACTCCAAGCAGTGAGCAGGGTCCAGAACCCACCCCTGGACCCTGATTGCACATGCTCCTATGAAATCCCAGTGCATGAGGCAAACTTGGAACTCTGCTCCCAGAGGAACCTTGAACTACAGTGGATTATCTGTGCTAGCTTGAAGGGAGATTAAGTGACTGCCTCACTGAAACAGAAGATCTCAGCTGGCTCCAGTCAGTGTGGTGAGTATGACCCTAAAGAAGAGGTGTACAGTGGGTAAATAGGGCCAGTAGTAAAGCTCCCTCCAGCTAACTGTAAGACCTTGGTAAGTCTGACAAGAGTGAGGGTGACCCCTTCCTACACACAGAAAACATCAGGCAGAGTGAGGAGTGTGCTGAGGACTCCCACAACTTGAAGAAAATCAAAAGTGCTTATGAGACACACAGGTGCACAATAGGGACACAGTAGGGCCTCAGATGACACAAACACTATAGACAGGGAGATTTCATGACCTAGAATAACCTGAAGATAAGCTACTAGTAGGAACTAAAAGTTGACCTAAATCAATAATACTAGGCTTGTCAGCCCAGGAAGAATACAGGACTCACACAACAGGTCCTGCAGCTGGAAGTCAGATGACTGGCTCATTTATTCATTGTGGGACCCAGCAACTGGACAAACATCAACCTTACAGTAGGACACCAAGATACACACTACCAACAGTTAACACTAGTGGGTCTGAAGGACCAAACACTAACTTGAAAGAGGAAAATGGCAAAATGAAAAAGCAAAATGCAATCTCAGACATCTAGTCCATCAGCGGCAAGTACAGCAGGTATTGAATTCGAGGACTCAAAAAGTAAAACACCGGAAATCTCTGAAAAGGTAGTGAATGAAATAAAAAAAAAAAACCAACTCCATAAGGCCATAGAGGAAATCAAATTAGAAGTACTCTCCCATGTAAAGATAGAAGTAACAGCCTTAGTAAAGGAGTTGCTGGGTGAAGCTAAAGAAGAAATAGAGAAAAAAGTACAGGAGCATGGGAAACTGATTGAAACCTTGAATGAACAATGTAGAAAACAAGCATTATTCATGAAGCAAACTGAAAGAGACATCCAAGAAACAAAAAATTCTATTCAAAGCATACAAAACCATTTAAATGAAGCTGAGGATAGGATTTCGGACCTTGAGGATAGGATCACAATTAGTGATCCTGAAAGGATAGAACATTTAAAAATGATAAAGCAGCATGAAATGAAAATCCAGAGGCTTCAAGATGATGCCAAGAGCAATAATATAAGATTAATAGGCATTAGTGAAGATGTTGGAGTCAATACAAATGACATATCTAAAATATTCACAGAAATAATAGGAGAAAATTTCCCAAACATGGGGATTAAAATCTGATATGCAGATAAGTGAGGCATATAGAACACCAAGCAGTCACAACCAACATAAATCTACACCCAGAAACATAATAATTAAGATTTCAGACATACAACATATAAACAGAATGCTAAAAGCTGTTAGGGAAAAGACACCAGTCATCTATCGAGGAAAGTCCATTAGAATCATAGCAGACTTTTCAGCACAAACCCTCAAGTCAAGACGTGCTTAGAGTGAGATATTTCAAACTCTGAAAGAAAACAACTTTCAACCCAGATTGATGTACCCAACAAAACTTTCATTCAAATATAATGGAGAAATAAGGTACTTCCATGACAAAGAACAAGTGAAGAAATTCACGTCCACCACACCAACCCTAGAAAGAGTGTTGAAAGACATTCTAGACAGAGATAAAAATGAGCATAATCCCCAGAACAACAGAAATAAGCCACCAGGTAGGACAAGCAACTAAATAAGGAAGAAAAGCAGAAAGCAAACAATTGGAACATAACATGGCAAAGTTGAGCCAGTACATATCAATGATGTTCATAAATGTAAATGGTCTTAATTTAACTATCAAAAGAAATAGGTTGACAGAATGGATCAAGAAACAAGATCCCACAATACGTTTTATACAAGAAATACATCGGACCCAAAGGAAACTCATAGATGAAAAGTCAAAGGACAGAAAACAGTAATCCATGCAACAGGAACCCAGAAAAAAGCAGGGGTAACAATTCTATTTGCAGACAATGTGAATTTCAAACCTAAAATGATTCAAAGAGTCAAAGAAGGTCACTACATACTTATAAGTGGAAAAATTCAAGAGGAAGAACTAACAATTATAAGTATATATGCACCAAACATAAGCACACTCAACTATATAAGACAGATACTGATGGACATTAAAAACCAAATACACAAGAATGCATTTATTACAGGGGACCTTAAAAGCTCAAGTCACAAAGAGATAGATCAACTAGACAAAAAGTCAGCAAAGAAATAATAGAACTGAATCATACCTGTGAGAAATTGGACTTAGTTGATGTTTACAAAGTGTTTTACTGAGCCAAAACAGAATACACATTCATCTCAGCTGCACATGGAACATTCTGTAAAGTAGACCACATATTATCCCATGAAACATTCTTAAGTAAATGTAAGTGTATTGAAATTATCCCATGCGTACTATCTGACCATAGCACACTGAAATTGGAAATTAATGGCAAAAGAAATTTTAAAACCTGCATGCATACATGGAAATTAAATAACAACCTTTTGAACAACCAGTGGGCAACAGATGAAATTATAGAAGAAAGCAACACATACAATTAAATAAAAATGTGGAAACAACCTGTTTTAATCTGTGGGATGCAATGAAAGTGGTCTTAAGAGGGAAACATATAGCAATAAATTATCAAATCAAGAAAACAGAATGAGCACAACTAAACAACCTGATGCTTCATCTCAAGCTTCTAGAAAAAGAAGAGCAAGTTAAACCCAAAGCTCATAGAAGAGAGAAAATAGTAAAGATTAGAGCAGAAATCAATGCAATTGAAACTAAAAAAAATAATACAAAGAATTAATGAATCAAAAAAGCTGGTTTTTTGAGAGAATAAACAAAATTGACAAACCTCTAGCTAACCTTATAAAGAAAAAGAAAGAAACAACCCAAATTCATGCAATAAGGACTGAAAAGTGGGAAATTACTACAGATTCCATGGAAATTCAAAAGATCATCAATACCTACTTTGAAAATCTCTACTCACATAGAGAGGAAAACACAGAGGAAATGGACAGATTTCTAGAAACATATGAACTACTAAAGTGCAACCAAGAATATATAGTAATTTTGAATAATCCAATATCAGCTATTGAAATTGAAAATGCAATTAAAAATTTACCAACAAAGAAAACCCCAGGTCCAGATGAATTCATGGCTGAATTCTACAAGAAATTTAGAGAAGATTTGATGCCAGTATTCCTTAAACTCTTCAATGAAATTGAAAAGAAAGCAATTATCCCTAAAACATTCCTGGAGTCAAGCATTACTCTCACACCAAAGTCAGAAAAAGACCCAACCACAGAGGATAACTATAGACCAATCTCACTAATTAACATTGATGCAAAGATTCTCAATAAAATACTGGCAAATAGAATGCAGCAAATCATCAAGAAGATTATACATCATGACAAAGTGGGGTACATTCCAGGAATGCATGGATGGTTTAACATATGCAAATCAGTAAATGTGATACACCATATCAACAGAGCCAAAAACAAAATCCACATGGTCATCTCAATAGATGCAGAAAAAGCTTTTGATAAGGTCCAACACTTGTTCATGATAAAAACCCTTCAGAAACTCAGAATACCAGGTGTCTACCTCAACCTTATAAAGGCCATCTATGACAAATCAACAGCCAATATTACACTAAATGTTTTGTCAAAACTGAAAGCTTTCACTTTAAAATCAGGAACAAGACAAGGATGTCCACTATCACCACTCCTTTTCAATATAGTTCTAGAAACACTAGCCAGGGAAATCAGACATGAGAGACAAATAAAAGGAATAAAGATAAGAAAGGAAGAAGTGAAATTATCACTATTTGAAGATGATATGATACTCTATACAGAAGCCCCTAAAAATTCCATTAAAACATTCCTGTAGGTAATAAACAAATTCAGCAGTGTAGCTGGCTACAAAGTCAATGTTCAAAAATCAATAGCATTCATGTACACAAAAAGAATCTCACTGATAGAGAAATAATGGAAATATTGCCCATCACATTAAAATGTAAAAAATGAAATACTTAGGAATCAACCTAAATAAGAATGTAAAAGACCTATATGCCGAAAATTATACTATGCTAAAAAAGGAGATTGAAGAGGATATTAGAAAATGGAAGAATATTCCTTGCTCTTGGCTAGGAAGAACCAACATTGTGAAAATAGTCTCAAAACTGTTGTACAGATTTAATTCAATCCCAATCAGAATATCATTGACATACCTCACAGATCTAGAGAAAACACTCCTAAAATTCATTTGGAACCAGAAGAAACCTTGAATAGCAAAGGAAATTCTGGGCAATAAAGGCAAGGCAGGAGGCATCTCAACCCCTGATTTGAAACTATACTACAAAGCCACAGTGATAAAATCAGCATGGTACTGGTAAAGAAATAGACCTGAGGACCAATGGAACAGATTAGAAGATAAAAGTATAAGTACAAAGACACTCAGCCACCTGATATTTGACAGTGGGACTAAACCTGTTTGCTGGAAGAAGGATAGCCTCTTTAATAAATGGTGTTGGAAAAATTGGCTCTCCGCATGCAGAAGACTAAAACTAGATCCATGCCTATCACCATGCACAAAACTAAAGTCTAAATGGATCAGAGACCTAAACATTAAAACATAAATGCTAAATCTACTGGAACTGAGGAAGGTAGAGTCGTGGAGACTAGGGGTAGGCAGAGAATTCATGAACAGAATGCAAACTGCACAGAAAACGCTTCAGAGAATCAACAACTGGGATCTCATATTATTGAAAAGTTTCTGCACTTCAAAAAAATCACCAACAGAGTGAAAAGAAAACCCACAGAATGGGAAAGAATTTTAGCCAGAAACTCCTGAGACACAGGACTTATATCAAGAACATATAAAGAACTGAAAAACGTCAAGCCACCAAATTCAAAGACCCTCTCCAAAAATGGGCATCTGTGAAGAACACACAGTTCTTGGACGAAGATATACAAATGGCAAATAAATACATGAAGAACTGTTCACCATCACTGGTCATTCAAGAAATGCAAATTAAAACAACATTGAGATTTCATCTCACTCTGGAAAGAATATCTGCCATCAAGAAATCAACTGATAACAAATGTTGGTGAGCCTCTGGGGAAAAAAGAACACTGCTCCACTGTTGGTGGGATTGTAGACTGGTGCAACCACTATGGAAATCAGTATGGAGAGTTCTCAGAAGACTCATACTGGAAGCTCCATTCAACCCAGCTATTCGCCAGTTATTCTGGGTATTTTCCCAGAAAAACTGAAAATGTCATATCGCAGTGATATATGTGCACCCATGTTCATAGCAGCACAATTTGTCATAGCTATATCTTGGAAACAATCAAGATGCCCATCCACCGCAGAGTGGATGAAAAAGATGTGGTATTTTTATACAATGGAGTATTACCAATGAACAAGGATGATCTTGAGGCCTTCATAGGTAAATGGAGACAACTTGAGACTATCCTCATTAGTGAAGTAAATAAGAATCATATTTATAAATATCACATTGTGTCTGTAGTGTAAAAAGTAATAAGAACTTAGGAGTAATAAAACCCAAAATGTGTAATTGCTACTGTAAAAAAGAGAGGAAAAGAAAGTGCTCTAAAGGATTTAACTGCATGTATGTTTAAGTGTGTAATATGACCATAGTACTGTTTTTGTTAGATTATGGAGCAGAACTGTTAACAGTCTCCCTGTTTGAATGTGTACTTTGTATGTTTTAATTTTGTAACTTGAACAACTATTTCCAAGATGACAGTATGTAAGTTATCAAGTAATGATTTCTCAGTGTTTTTTGTTCTTTTCTTTTTTTCCTTGGAATTCTATGTTGTTGCTACCCTTTTTTCTGTTTTGTTTTGTTTCATTTTTTCTCTTAAATAAAATTTAAAAAACAAAATAAAACAAAACAAAAAAACATTGCATTGTCTCATGAGTGTGAGAAAGTGAAAAAGTAAATAAGGTCCAAAATGCACAATAGATATTGTGAACTGGGAAGAAACTGTTTAAAAGAAACCATAGTGCCAGGTGTTTAGCTCAGTGGAGTAAGTGCCTGCTTGGCAAACACAAGGTTGTGAGTTCGATCCCTGGCACCAAAAAAAAAAAAGAAAGAAAAAGAAAAAAAGGAACAGTAAAGTGTGATGGGGGAAGGGGAAAGAAGATATAAAGGGAAAAAAAAGCATATGTGCACAAGACAGATAGTTATACAGTTAGTTTTTCTTAGTTCTATAAAAAGAAAAGCTTGTGCTAATACTGTTTAGACAAAATATTATGCCTATTTTCTTGTACCCTGATTAACTACTACAATGCCAATACACATTGTATTAATTATTATAACTGTCCTACTAACCTGTTTTGAAAATCTCTTTCATTGTTATTTTTATCTTTTTTTTCTCTCTTTAAAATAAGAAAAGACTTTTATAAGTCCATATCATTAGGAGTTAGTCCCTTTCTTTTTAAAAATTGGCTTATTTGATTTTTTTAAAAAATGTTGTATGAGGAAGCTTTGTATCATAGCTATGTTTTTCTGAAAAGGAAAGCTTTTCAAATGTCACATCAGTATCACTTGCCATTAATAGCAGAAGGAAAATAAATATAATGTTTAGCTTGCTTTTGTATATCTTAATTGAATAGAATAAATCTTTAGAAAAATTTTTCTCTGCCCATCTGTGAATGCCTAAAGGTCTTTCTCACCCTCTCCCTCTGTTTTCATGAGCAACAACACAGTAATATATATAGCAAACATCTGCACAGCACTTACTATATGCCAAGTATTGCTTGATCAGCTTATGAATATCAACAGTCACTTCTTCTTTTACAATCTTAAAAAAATAGGATATGTTGTTAGTATCTCCATTCTACTGTTAGGAAGAAATGAGACCCAGAAGACGAGGCAAAATCTCCTCAGTGTCAAAGCTGGGATATGATCTCCTGTCCCTTGGCCCATGCTTCTCATACCTGAAGCCCAGACCTTGGTTTAACAATATAACTCTGCACTGAAGGGAGCCAACTTCTTTAGAAAAATGATTGTCTCTGGGTTTGAGGCAGAAAAATTGAGTGATCTTGGGTCATCTCACTGTTACAGATCCAAAGGAAGATTAAAAAAATGAAATATGTAAAAAAAAATAACATTGCATCCCTCATTGTGAAGGTTTAGCTAGAGGAATGACAAAAGTTGGTGTTGAATGACTCAAAGTTCATGAGACCATAGTCACCCTCAAAACAGAGAAGGGGAGAAAAGGAAAGTGAAATGGAAAGGAAGGGAAAATTTTTTTTTAAGAATAACTATCAGCTACATAGAAGGAGTCACAGAAAAAGACTTAGAAATATTGTTTTTAAACTGCAATACAGTAATCATTCTAGGTGTGAATTAATGATGAATGCAATAAGTTTTTAGAGCAAGCTGCTGAGGACATGTTTTGCCTGATTCTAGCGCATCACCTGTGATGACTTTGTAAGGGGGTGAAACGTGTCTTCACCATTGGAAATGCAGCATCACCACCTCAGCCAAGCTTCTCTGTTGGCAGAAATGCAGTCTGAAGCCCCTGATGTCACCTATAATGGATTCTTGCTAAACAGACAACATGTAATCCAATAAGAATTAATTAAAATCTAATGTAAACTGAGCCTAATTTAGACACAAATACCAGCTCACAAGAAATATAAGGCACAGAGGAAAAAGTCAGATGGCAACATAGGAAAGCAAATAAATCCAGAGCCAGTGAGACCTTCTCCAAAACAACTGCACTTCGACAAAGAGTCAGTGTCATAACGGTGGGTGTAATCACAGGCCATTAGAGAAATGCAAATTAAAACTACTTTGAGCTACGATCCTTTCCAAGAAAAAATGGCTACCATCAAAAGATCTAATAATAAATGCTGAAAAGGTGGAGGAAAGGAAACACTTCTACTTTGTTAGTAGAAGTATAAACTAATACAACCAGTCTAGAAATCAGGAGGAGATTTCTCAGAAACTAAAACAAAAATTTCTATTTGATCCAGCTGTTCTCCTTCTGTATACCTTCCTGAAAGAGTTAAAGGCAATGTGTTACAGGGACACATGCATATCCATGTTTATACCAGCACAATTCGTAAAAGCTAGTTCTTGGAAACAGCATACATGTCCATCAACAGATAAGTGGATAAGGAAAATGCGGTATTTATATACAATAAAGTACTACTCAGCCATAAAGAAAGATAAACTTGAGGCATTCATAGAAAAATGGATACAACTTGAAAATATAATGTTAAGTGAAATAAGTCAGATACATAAGATTAAATATCACATGGTTTCTCTTATATGAGAAACCTTATATATAGATAAGAAGTAAGGAGAAGTTAAAATATTTCCCCAAATTATCCATTCTGCTGTTTCAAAAATATTTTAATATAAATGGTAATTTGTTTCATTTACACTACTAGTTTCTCAGTTCATTGCAAAGCACGTTTTACACTATTATTGATTTGTTTCTTCTTTGTGAGAGAAAATCTTTTAGTCTGTGCCTTGTACTCTGAATAACTACTTGGAAGATAATGAGACACAATGTATTAACTATTGTTATTTGCTTATTTTTTGTTAGTAAATTTTTTCATAGTATGAAAAGTATTAAAAGGTGTGTATTTGGTGGTGGTGGTGGTGGTGGTTTCTAGGTTAACATACGCTACAATGACATAATAAACCTGCCAATGGGATTTTGAATGGGAAGGGGTTTTAAAATATTTTAAATGTATTCTTGGGACAAATGAGGAAATTTGCACTTGGATATTAGATATTGTGTAATCTTTGTTGCATTTATTTTAGGAGTGCCTATATTACTACGACTGTATGAGGAAATTCCTTGCTCCCAGGAGACTGCAGTATTTGGAATGGTCTTGAATTCTAAATAGTTTGGCAAAAATACACACATATATAAACAGATGTTATAGATACATGGATAGATTGTGAATACAGCAACCATACCAAAATGTTAGTTGTTGAGTCTAGGTGGTATTTATTGCAATACTTTTACAACTTTTCTGAATATGTGAGTATTTTCATAATATCAACTTGAGGAAGATAAAACTGGAATTCTTATTTTAAGGGTGGCACTAGATATTGAACCCAGGGCTTTTGCATTGTGCTACATCCTCAAACCTTTTATATTTTTCTTTTATTTTGAGAAAGGATCTAAGTTATACAATTTCTCAGGCTGGGCTCGAACTTAGAATCCGCCTGCCTCAACCTCCCAGAGTGCTGTGATTATAGTTGTGTGCCATCACACCCCTGGGCTCAGTGCCGCCTATACAGTCTCTGCACGGCAGGTTAGAAAGGGGCTTGGAATTCCTTGGATCCGTGGCCTCTACTTCCGAACTGCTTTCCCCTCCTTCCTTCTGAAGCACAGAGTCTGGCTGTAACTTTCATTCGTTGCTAATATGCCATAAATCTGCCTGCCTAGGCCCCGAGGCAATGCCAGGTGGCAGGTAAGAGGGGAATTGGAAGCTAACGCCTTGGCGTCTGCAGCCTGATGGCTGTCATGAATCTTCCTATCAGAACACTTTCTCAGAGAGCAGGCCACGTGCCACTGAGCGCATGCTTCTCCCAGCGGCTGGCTCGGAGTCTGGTGGAACATCTCCGGAGCCTCTGATGTCTGGCTTTGGGAAATGCACGGCTGCAGGCAGGGTCCAGGGTCATGGTCACAGGCAGGCACAACCTTGCTGAACTCATTGCATGCAGCACCAAGGAGAGACTCTGATTACCTACTTCTAGCTCCCTCCTGGGCATCAAGCTTCCTTCCCACTGCTGAAGGACCTAGCCATCCCGCCTTTTGTCCAGCAGCCGGGAAGTTTCATATGAGATCTGACCTCTGCTGCTTGTGCTGTTGCTTCAATCTATTTCCTTGGACTGGCTTTTTTTTTTTGTTAAAGAATGAAATAGCATCCCTTTACGCCCTCTTTTAGGGTGACTAATTCCTGTCTGTTTGCCTTGGTTTTTCCTGGTTTTACCACTGAGAATTGCACATATCTGGGAACTCCTCCACTCTCAAGGAACCCAAAATGGTTTGTCTCCCTTCTCTCCTTCTTTCTCTCCCTTCCTTTTCTCTTGATGTCCCCCATTTCTATCTTAATCTTTCCCAGCTGATCTAGCTCTCCCCACCCAAGCCCAGTTCAGAGATGGGGGAGACATAGTAAGCGTGTGTTTTGGGGGGCAGGTGAGGTGCTGACTGTATTTTGTTCCCTGCCTTATCTCATCCAGCCCTCACTTCACCTTCCTGATAATTTGTAGAGAACCTCAGGCTCTGGAACTTGCCCCAGTTCTGGCAGCTGGTTACAGAGGGCCTAGGTTTGGAGCCAGGTTAGATAAAGTTGGCCCCAGACATCCTTAACCAACCAACTCCAATCACAAAGTCCCAACTTGCTATCACTTCAAGGAACTCAATCACAGTACTTGTGCAGGACCTGAAGACAGGAAGGTAGACTCCTGTGTGCTGGCCATTCCTCATCTCTCTGGGTGCAGAGACCCTTCAAGAGTTGATGTGTTTGTGTTGACTCATTTAATCCATGCCAGAATCTTTGGATGTGTTGTTCACATTTCCTAGAATAAGAGGAATGAGAGGTGCAAGGTGTCTTCAGTCTGGAGGGCTGGTACTCATACTCTGGCTCCAGCATCCTCTCTGCTATTTTAAGTAGTTACAAATGCTTGATAAGAAATGAACTGGGTATTTGGTAGAGGGTTAGTGGAGGTGGGGCAATCAGGGAAGACTTCTCTTAGGAAGCAGTGCAGATCTGGCCAGCAGATCCTGTCTGCTCCTTTGAGTCACCTAAAGACAAGATGAAACAGTTCAATGCCTAAGCCCCACTCAGAGCAGCTACATCCCACTTTTGTGTGTGAGTCCAGGCCTCTGCCTTTTTAGAACTTCTCAGGAGGGTGCTGTGTGCAGCCTAGGCTGCCAGCGGCTGATCTGGGGGAAAGCATTACAGGAAGCAGGGACACCCCTCTTCCTGGGGCTGACAGTCCTGCCCCTCCCTGCCTGTGGTTTCCTGTTCTGCCCTGCCCTGCCCTGCCCTGCCAAAAAAGCAAAGAAAAGGAGAGAGGTATGAAATTCCAGTTAGGGAAGAGGTTAAGAGCAGATCTGGCTCCAGAGTTAAAGGGAAGCCAGGAAGAACTGAATCAATGCCACTGTCAGGGCTCAGCTGACAAATGACATTCAGAATGGTATCTCCTCAGATACTTCTAAACTGACCCTTGCAGATAGCTAGTAAAAGACTGGCCTGTCTTTCCAAGATTAATGACTCTGAAGAAAGCTAGAAGGAGGCGGGGCTGCTGGTAATAGGGGTTTGCTGCCCCCAGCCCCCTGTATTGATAGAGAAGCCCATAGGGAGCTGCTCAGGGTCACTTAACTCTGAGTTCCATGAATGGCCGCGGGGGGCAGCTGTTTCAAGCCAACTGCTCTCCTGCATCAAAACTTGTGGGAGGCAGCCCCCAGGGGCCACCAGCTCCCCCCACACCCAGACTCCTATGTGCCTCATCCTGGTTTTCTTTCTTCAACTGTTTCTCTTTCTTCCCGACAATCCTTTCCTGAGCTGGCAGTGTCTGGGGTCTTCTGTGCCTTTCCAGCTATGTCTTCTTAGCTCTTTTCTGTGTCTCTTACTTGTTCTTTCATGTTTCCATTTCTCCACATACTGCTTTGTCTGTGTGTCTCCTTCAGTGTGTGTACATACGGCACTTGTGTCTCAGTATAATCTTGCCTGCCTTCAGCAATTTGTGCTAATACTTTTTTTGCCTGCCTGCCCCTCAACCTGCATTTCTTTGGGTATATAGGTCTGTCTTTCTGTGTCTGTGTCTGTGTCTGTGTCTGTGTCTGTGTCTGTGTCTGTGTCTGTGTCTGTGTCTGTGTCTGTGTCTACTTCTGGGTCTCTCTGCCTGTGCCTCTGTGTCCCTATCCCTTTCTTTCTCTGTGTGTCTCTATAACTCTGTATTTCTGTCTGTCTGTCTTTCTATCTCCATGTCTTTCTACCTTTGTAGCTCTTTCTGTGCCCATACTTGTCTTTCTGTGTCTATATCTCTCTGTCTTTCTGGTTTTCTATTCGTCTGTGTCTCCTTTCTGTCTCTGTATCTGTCTTTTAAACTTTGTGTCTCTTTCTGTGTCTATGTCTATGTCTCTGTCTCTGTTTCTACATCTCTCTGTGCTAGTGTCTCTACCACTCTGTTCTCTGTCTTTCTGAATCTCTGTCTCTGTGCCTGGCTCTCGACTTGTGTCTCTACCTGTCTATCTCTTTTCTGTGTCTCTGCCTCTGTCTCCGTCTCCTTGCTGTCTTTCTCTGCCTCTCTGATGCTTTCTTTCTGTTCTGCTCTTGTCCCTCTGCTAGCCGCTGGCCAACATCATTGCTTCTACTTCCTGCTTGCTCTGTGTCTCTGTCCCCTCTCCCTTTCCCAGTCACCATGACTCTCCCTACCTCTCTCCCAGGCAAAGGGCCTGTACCTTCATTGTGGTGTAGCTGTGGGAAAAGTGGAAGCAGCCACCAGCCTGATCAGCCTGCTCCCTGCTGGTGAGGTTCCTGAGTCTGCACCTGCCTTCCTGGCTGCCCCACCCCACTTTCCTGCCTTTGCCACAGAAGATGCAGGGAAGACCTCTCATTCCTTAGCTTCTTTGCCCTTCAGTGATAACAAAAGCTGTGTGAATAATGGAGAAATCCCAAGTTCACTCTGAAGCTTTAAGGCATGTTATCATTTCATATCTATAGCTATGATTCAATAGCTACATGTAGCTTGTCCTTTATCTACATATATGACTCATTCTTACAAAAGTCCTACTGTTTATATAACCATTTTTAAGGTAAGGATCAGAAAACAGGGTCAGAAATGTTCAGACACTCACCATCGTCTCACAGTTAGCCAGTGGTAAAGGCAGCATCTAAGCCCATTCTCAGTGACAGGAGGATTCATGGAGTCTTTTAGAGCCATAATGTCCAATGAAGTACCCATTAGCTACATATCTCTATTTAAATTAATGTAAAAGAGGTAAAATTTAAAATTGAATTTCACTGTAACAGTTCAGGTGTTCAAAAGCTGTGCTTGGCCAGTAGCTGCCATTGGATAGTGCAGATGTAGAACATTTCTATCATTGTGGAGTTCATTTGGACCATACTGTGTTAGATAAACAGAGGATATTTCTGCATAGCCTTTGTGGGAATATAGAAGAAAGCAGATGGATATTGCAATAGCCTTGAGTCACTCATTGATCTCAGTCCTGGCCCTGAGTGAGGTGGCCTGAAGTTGCTGGATGCAGCAATACTGTTTCTAAATCCCCACTGGCAGCATCCCCCTTATGATGCACACATGCCTGCACAACCCTGTTGGTGTCAGACTCACTAGCAAGGAACACTATCCTTTCATTAGGAGAGAAAAAGGGCTGGATGTGTGTATTCTTCAAAGAGGCAGAAAAAGTACAATCTTATGCCAGAAATTGAATTTTCTTATTTCAGTTGGTGTCCAGGGCTTTGAACCCTTGCACAACATGAACAGCTTATCTTATTCCACTCGATCAAAAACATTTCATAATGCTAACTCCTTCTGCAAGGTCACCTTGAAATCTCTTCCCTGCTTGGAGCATCTTGAATCTTTCTTAGCTTAATAGAAACATTCTTGAAATCTGACTAAACCAGACTTGCTTAACCCTCTTCCCTCTGTAAGAAAACTGTATCTCACTGTCTGTAACAAGTCACTAAAAGCAGGGAAATATGTCCAATTTCTGGCCTTAGCATGCACCTGGGCAGTGGGACAACCTCAACACCATCTAGTCGTGCTGCCTATGCTGGAAATCTTGGTTTCACTCAGATGTCACTGGAGACAGCTGATTCTTCAGCAGTCTTTCACAATTGCTGGAGAATCAACTTTTCTGCTACAGCTTTTTGGATATCCTTATGTCATTCCACTGTGCTATCCTTGTACACAGCTCTTCTCTGCCATTGGCTCTGATTTTCACCTGGACTTTCAAGAATCCTCTCCAGCTCTGATGGCTGCCATTCTAAATGTTTGACAATCAAGATGGATTATGGTCTAGGGCAGTAAAGAGTGTGCTCTTTCTCTTTTTTGCCTCATGGACTTTGTTGTTGTTTGTTTGATTTTTTGCCATTTTGTGATACTGAGGATTGAACCCAGATCCTTCACACTAAGTTATATCATCAGCCCCTTTAAATATTCCTTATTTGGGAGCCATTCTTGGGCAGCATGGAGGAGAACCAGATGCCAGCCCCTTTCTGTTAGTCCATGCCATTTGTGGGCTACAGGGTGGAGAACAAGAAGCCAGGCACTTCCTGCGAGTCAGCACTATGTATGAGCCACAGGGAGGAGAACCAGAGGTTAGCCCCTTCCAGAATGAGGGCCGAGAGACAAGAAGAGCCAAGGTCCCCACCTCCACTCTTCCTGTAAGTGACCAACTGATCTGGAGAAACAGAGGCTGAGATGATAGCTATTGAAGTAAAACTTAACTTTATGCTAGTTTAGTGTTTCATTGGCTGGCCTAAACCAGTAATCTGATTATCTATTTAGAGGATAACCTTGTATAGCATCTATGGGGGATCTCCTGAAAGTGGTAGCCATTGTTATTTGCCTATTATCTTGTTTTAAAGTTCTTTATCATTTTCATTGTTTTGTTTGGTTTGGTTTTATTCTGCTTTTCTCGTTTGATTTTTTTATATCTTATGACATGGCCCACTATTTCAAAGATGATAATATATTTTATGGTAGTCATTTTGGATTTACTATTACTTGTTTTTAAGCCTTGCATTGCATTCATTGTTTTGTTTTTATTTGTTTTGTTCTGTTCTGTTTTGTTTGATTTTCCTATGTCTGATGATGGTATGGGCAGCTATTTTGAAGACAACAAGAGGCATTATGGTAGCCATTATTGTTTTGTTCTGAAACCTTTTTTTTACTTACACTGTTTTGTTTTAATTGGTTTTATTCTGTTTTATTTTGCTTGGTTTTAGTCTCTTTGAAATAAAAAATATTTAAAAATCAATATTCTTTCTGTAAGACATGTCTTGCTGAGTTTCTACGTCCTTCAGCCTAGGCTCAAACTTGCAATCCTCCTGCCTCAGAGTCATAGACATGAGTCACCATGCCTGGCTTTCTCTAGTTTATGCTGATACCTTAGTAGAGGTGATCCAAGGCAATGTTGCTTGGTTCCTCTGCACTGTGCATTTTTATGGGGCTCCACATGTGGATTTTGTCTTTGTCTTATATTGAAGCAGTGAGTGCAGTAGCTAACAGTGTTAACTATCTCCTATTTAGAAAAGTAAAAATGCAATTTGCTGCCAATATTAATTTCATTTTTAGGGATTGAGAATTGCTTTTTTGTAGATAGAAATACTACTTAAAAAGAATGACGTCTCTTATTTCCAAAGATTAACAATACACTAGAGCAATGCAAAAATAATAGTAAAAGCAAGGTATTTTATGTCAAACTTTGGGCGTAAGGTGAGGACTGTAATGCTGGAATTATCTATGGGCAAGTGCTGCAGGCTCTGGAAATTCTCAGAGCAAACAGGAAAGAAAAACGTTTTTATGACTATTGTTATAGACCCTCGAGGCTATTGTAATACTACTTTGTAGTAAGAGAGATTGGGCTCAACTCCAAATACATAAGCAGAAAGGGAAAACTACAGCCAGAGAGTAGAGCAGGGGTTACTGGATGGAAATTATTTAAGACGTGGGGTAATTCTTTGCTAAATGGTCTGACAGGAGTTTCACTGAAGGAAACCTGGTGATGAGATATTGAGGGATTTTCAGTAAGTTGACTCAGCAGATGTTATGGTTTGTGTCTAGATGTCCCCCCAAAGTCTCATGTGGTCATAGGTGGGACTTTTTTTAGAGGTGGATGACTTCAGAGTGTGTGATTGATTCATGGTGCAATGCTAAGATTAAGGGAGCTAGGATTAAGGGTAGGTGATCACTAAGTCAGTCTACTGTATAGTTTGGCACCACCCTAGGCCTCCTAGTCTAGATACACCATACCTTGTCTCACTTGCTTTGCTACATTCTGCCTCCATGAACTGTGTCTCCCCTGTAATACACTTCTGCCATGCCACCCTGCCTTGGACCCAGTCAGCTACGGACTGAAATCTCTACAAGTTGTGAGGTAAATAAACATTTCCTCCTTTAACTCTGGATATTGAGTATTTTGTCTCAGCAACAAGAAAAGTAACTGAGACTGAAATAAGGGGACCTAGAGGAAAGTCTGGGCAGAAAGAGGACTCAGAGGAGCCTGGCTAGAGGAAGGTCTGAGAGACAGTCTGTACATGCAGTAGAGCCTGATGACCTTGGTTTGGATCCTAGCTCTGCCACTTCCTGATTGGCTGACCTGAGGTAAGTTACTTAACCCTCCCTGTACCTCGGTTTCCTCTTCTGTAAAATGTATATGATAAATTGACCCAAGAAAGGTAAAGACTGAATTAGTTGTTGTTGGTGGTATTATTTGTGCCTGTTCTTTGGGCTAGGAAACAACTTCTCAGTGGGGATTTAACAGTAACCAGCACCTCACACCCAGGACCTCTTCTCTCCAGCCAAAGGGTTTTGTCCTATCATCTGCTCCAACTAACCCTTTTCCCCTGCCTTCTAAGAGGCTTTGTTACCAAATTCCTACTTCCAAATAGTCTTCCATACAAGCCTCCCCTCCAATTCTCCAGACAGCGACATCTGTTATTTAGCAGGATGGAGGAAGGCTCCATTCACTAACATAGTCTATCTCATGTCAGCTGCATCTTTCTGAGATCAGGAGAAAGAGACCCAGAGCTGTAAAGCCACTTGCTCAGGCCACCTTATGTATTCAGTGGGAAGCACTGCAGCCAGACTGCAAGTCATTTTGGCTTCAGCATCTTGTCTCCCCCAGACAAGTGATCTATACATTCAGCACATCACATCTTTTGAGAGGGCAGTGTGTAAACATGCATTGCTGCCTCAGGAGACATCCTTTCTTACTGCCTTCTGTCCTTTTTAATTGAATCTTTCCTGGTTTTGCTCATTACAGTGAACCCATTTCACTCGGATCATTTGCAGTTTGTATCTACTTCCTTTCCTCCTCACATTCTCCAGTCCCTTCCAGACTTTTTACCCTGACCTACTCAAGGTCATTGTCTATCTTTCCACTTCAGCATCTTGCTTTGGGCACAAGATCAGCACTTATACATCACCCACACCACCGCTTGGGAAAGGCCCTTCTGCCCCTGCATGGCTCCACAGGGTGTAGTGAGCAGCCTACTCCAAAAGGTCTGTCTCAGTGGGGGAGGACACCAAAGTCCAACACCCAGACCCAAGTTTCTCAAGCAGTACAAAGTGCTGACAACTTCAAGGAAGTTTTCTACTTTCTAGAACGATAACCTCTAAATCCCTTTCCAGGCTGGAGAGGCTCATGACTTTTTATTTAGGATGTGTTCTCCTTCTCTTCTGGTTCACTGGCTTCAGACTTATTATCTCACATTTGTCTGCATTATGCTGCCTTTTCCTCTGACTGCCAGTGTCATCTCCAATAACCCAGCCAGTTCCAGCCCAATCCATTTCTGGGCTGTGTGTAGTGGTGTTAAGGTTCCTATAAGAACAGTTTCTGGGACACAGGGAGTGAAGAAAATTACCCTGAGCTGTGAGACAGGCTCAGAGGAGACCTCTGCAGCAAGAATTTTATTCCTGCCTCATTTTGTTTATGCATAAACTGGAAAAAATAGTTAACTGTTAGAGTTATTGTGAGTGGCATATAAGTACAGTTATCCCTCAGTATCCACTGGGGAGGGGGTGAATTCCAGAATCTACCATGGATTCCAGAATCTGTGTGTGCTCATATGCTTTGTATAAAATAGCACAGGCCTTTCTTATGACCCATGCATATCTTCTTAAACACTTTACTTAAAACACATAATCCAGTGTGAACACTCTGGAAATGGTGGCCACATTGTATTATTTAGGAAATAATGATCATTAAAAGGCTGTTCAGTACAAAAGCAATTTTTTTCTGAATATTTTTGATCTGTATTTGTTTGAATCCATGGAGGGCAACTCTATTCAGAACAGCACATAACAAATACTATACAAGTACTTGTTGTTTTTATTGTTGCTACAGCAATTGGTCAAGAAGCTATAATAGATGACTATGCAATATTCACAAGAAAATAGACTAACGGTCACCATTACCAAGCATCCACTAACTTCTGAGTACTATGAACTGAATACTTCATTTTTCAACAAAGGGAAACATCCTTATTTTCCTACCATGACTTAAAAAAAGATGCATTTTGTAGGGCATCACACACACAAACACACACACACACACACTGTAGGCAGAGATAAGGGGGAGACTACTAGATAAAACAGGAAAGTAAGAGCGCCTAGCACATAATCTCTGATAAATGGTGAGACTTTAATAACTATTAGTCAAACAGTGACACCACTGAATGAATAATTAAATAAAAATCTATGTATCCCACCCAAAATTCCACTCTTAACACCTTAGCATATGGCTCCTCAGACATTTTTTATACATAACTTTATAAACATTTTAATGCTTTTACGAAAGTATAATTGTTAAACATGATGATTTGTGAATCACTTTTCATTCCTACTTATCTATCCATTAACCGTGGTCCTATTTCCATGTTGGCAATGATGGTAGGAAAAATACAGTGTGGCTTCTAAACCTTTCTGTTGAGTGTATCAGAGTAGACCAATGGAAAGTAAATTTTTTTTTTTTTTTTTTTTGGTACCGGGGATCGAACTCACGACCTCATGCTTGCCAGGCAGGCGCTTATGCCGCTGAGCTAAATCCCCAGCCTGGAAAGTAAATTTTTAAAACTTAGAGAGTTATTAGCTATCTTGTTAAAATGGGATTATGGAATTTAAGTTTTAAAAACTCCAAAGAAGCATATACCATACCAATGTTTATTGTACATTACTAAGATTAAGTTACTAGGCATACACACACACACAAACACACACACACACACACACACACACACACACACACACACAGGTTTTAATGCCTTTCAAATAGATGTATGATGCTCCATTAAGTGGAATTTCTAAAATGCATTTAATTCTCATATGATGAATATTAAGGTTATTGCAAAAGTGTGACCAATTCAGTTGTCAAATTTCAACTCCTTGATGTAAAACATAAAAGGATTTTTACATTTCCAATAATTACTACCACATGTACCCTTTCCGAGCTCTCTTTTCCTGATCCCTGGTAGGCTCCCTGAAGGAGATCACTAACCCAGTTCAGACAGACACATTCTGGGTTTTGCAGTCTCCTCTTGGTTCTTACCACTGTCTTGGTCACTGGACAATTTCCATCTTATGTGATGTGCAGTTTAAAATGCCCCTTCCACCCCACTCCCATTCTGCCCAGAAAGCCGGAACTTGTAAAAGTGTGTGGTCATTGACTCCGCTCTGCCCTACAGTCAGTCTGCATTATTGTTATATCCTAGAACCTTCTCACTGGGTTTAGGAGGCAGCAGGGCTGCTGAACAAGCATGTAGGGACTGTGTACCCTTCTGATACGTACCTCTGAAGTGGAAAGCTACTTTCTTCACACCTCCCTTATTTAGTTACCAAGAGTAAACCCTTGAGGGATGTGAAAGAAGAGAGGGAGATCCCTTTCCCAACACTGCACTCTTCCAAAAGGTGACCTTCCTCCCTCTCCTGTCTTTTATGTTTTCTGCGGGGCACAGGCAGCAAAGGGCCAGTGTTTGCTTGCTGAAGGGTCCTTCTCATCCATGGCATGCTGAAACCACTCATGCTGTCCTGTAAGGGGCAACTGTTAATATTTCCTCAAAACTCTACATTTGCTGAAAGCACTTCAGACATTCAAAATCATACCTGGTGGGAATATGAGATGTGATTGAAAAATACAGTCAATGTTAAAAATTTTTAAGTGGTAAAACATGCATTGACATTAATCCCCTCAAAATATTCCCCTCAGTCTGAATACTGAAGCAATTCTGGAAGTCCTCTTTTGTGTCTTTGGTTGTGCTGTTCTGGCTGCCTCAGTGTTTTGCATTTATTCAAAACAGTTCCCTTCCATGGTCTTTTGCTGTTGAGAGCCAGAAGTCAGACAGTGCCAGATGCGGTGAATTAGGTGAGTAAGGACATATGCAATGCCCTGTGTGACAGCACCCGGCAGCAGCATCCACTGTACTTTTTATCACATTTCATAAAGACTGAACAGAAGACTTCCAGAACTGCCCTAGAAAGTGCCAAAAAAGATGGAATAAGTGTGTTAGAAGTGTGAGGGTGTGTATTTTGATGGCTATTAATGGTGTCCTTTTCCTATAATAAATTTAAAAACTTTTAAATAATCAGTGTATATTTTGACCATACCATGTATTCACACAATGGAAATTAGTATTGCCTAATAAACCCTCTCATTCTTCACACCTCAGAGCTATTGTTACATGTTTATTTATACACCACAGCTGTTAACCTAATCTTTCAGGAAGAAGACTGACACCAAATTGATAATCACTGTATTTAAAATATGGGACTGGACACTTACTATATTTGTTTTCAGTCTTTAGAGGCTCATTATAGAAAAGAGCACAATATTGTAACAAGCATTTCATTTTATAAATGATGCTTTGAGGAGCAACATTTTGCATTTAACCTATCCATTTGAGTGATTATTTTCTTTGGTTAAATTCCTACAAGTAGAAATGCTGAATCCAGAAGTGTATCTACTTACAGCTTCAGATATATAAGGTTTGAATACCCTTCTCTCTCTCTCTTTCTCTCCCTATAGGGAGAGAAAGAGAGAGAGAGATTGTTATATATATATATAGCTATATATACATAGTTATATAATATAATATATAATATAATATATATTATTATATTATATATAAATATATAATAATGTAATATTATATATATATATATATAACAATTTGTCATCCCTTCACTTATGTGCTTGGCATATTGTATCTTTGGTCCAGTTAATTGTGATTCAAAATATTTTTAATCCTTTGGAAAAAACTATTTTGCTTTCATTTGTACTTTTTGACTTTTAATATGGATAGTTTTATAGAACATTCACTTATTAATTGTATTTACTAAAGATATTTGTCTTTTATGAATTTGCAAAACGAAAGACAGAAAGAAGAGGGGAGTGTAAGAGCTACTCTGTCTACGGCCTCCAGTTTATTCCCACTTGCCCGGAGCTCTGTTTGAGCAGAGCACCAAGATTTGCAAGCTTTGGAGACACCTTCAAGAGGCTGTGCTTTAATTAAAACCTTTCTTACATGATACGTTATCTATAAAAGCAATTGGGTTAGAATATTGATTTTGCTGTGTGGTTACAGAGCTCCCATAGGAAGTCTTATTCCACTATCTGTGGCTTTCAGGTCACGATATTTGCAAGCTGCTTTGTAAGGACTGTGTGCTCATCTACATTCATATGCCTGTACATGTGCACACACATGCTCACGAACACACAGGCTCTCATATACTCTTTCAAAGTGATATATTGACACTCACATGCTTGGACACAGGTGCACATATAGACACTGAGGGATTCATAAAAACACACACACAAACACACACATTAACTCAGACACTGTTGTCTGTATTTATGCATCTGTACACACAGACATGCACAGAAGCTCACATAATCATGCATCTGCGCTCATATGTCTGGATGGTGTGCAGTAAGACACTCACATGTACACACATATGTGGACATTAACATTTATACAAACATCCACATTCACGTGTCTGAACATACAGGCATGCACACACTCAGCCACATAGACACTCGCAGTCTTTTCTTCATGCCTGGGGCTGTGTTCCTCCAGCTTCTCAAATCCCATGCTTGCTCTTTCCTCAAGACCTCTATACACACTCTTCCTTCTAACTGGTTCCTCTTCCTTTTTTCTGTTCTCTGGGTGACTTTCATGTTCCTTCATGTACTAGCCAAACATCACCTCCTTTTGACACCTTCTTTAGTTCCCTGGGCTTCCTGGGAGCCTCTAGCCATTGTCCACATTGTCCATTTTTCTTCCCTTTCCATATAAGCCACCATGCTTTATAGTAATTATTGCACAAGGGATGTGCTCCCAGCTTTGTACCTGAGAACCAGGAAGCACCTGGGATATAGTAGGTAGGCGAAGAATGTTTACTCAGTGAAAGAGTCTCCTGAGACTCTGACTATGAGCATAACTATAGAATAATGAGCAACAGAAGCAGGACTGAAATCCTCAGGCTCTGACAACAGAGTTCATACTCTTTATCTTATAACTGTGCCCTCTATCCCTCACTGACACTTGATTTTTACAGTCATTATTTTGTCTATTTATAAATTTATGCATGAACATACACAGACACACGCACATATGTCTACTATGAGAAAGGTACTGTACCAGTTAGGGCTCACTAGAGGAAGCAGCGTAGTGTAAAACATATTTATGATTATATAAAGGATTTACTAGGTAAGCTGCCTGCCCAATTAGTGGTAGAAGAGTGAGAAATGGCCATCTGTGTGCTGGAAAGCCAGAGGATGCAGTTGAAAGTTGAAGGCCTGAGCTCACTGCAGAGTCCGGTTGATGTCCCTGTTGAAAAGTCGAAGAGTCTGTTTGGGAAGGTTAAATAAACTGCAGGCTAATGAACAAAGGCACTGGCAAAGACTGGAGCTCTTCCTTTGCAGAAAAGCAGAGACTTCTTTCTTCTTTCCCTTTTTTAGTCCATCTAGGCTATCAGCCTATTGGTTGATGCCCCCACATCTAGGGTGTGTCATCCCTCCTCAGTTTGTGGCCTACATGTCAATCATCCACAGACGTATTTGGAGATTTACTTATTGACTAGGAGGGTGATTCTTACTCAAGTCAAGTTGACATATTATAATTAACAATCACAGGTGTTTATATGACCTTCTAAGTGAGAAGCTCTCCATCCATCAGTCTATGCATCCATCTCCCCCAGGAGTCTCAGTTCTATGATCAAAGGGACTCTCTGCCTTGATTACTGTGGTGATAGCTGTTGCACAGCACATATTGCCTGGCTAGTAGTAGACATTCAGAATCATTTGTTAAATGAACAGATGAAATTGCTCAATGAACAGTTGCTAAACATCTACAGTGCACTGGGCGAGGTGCTAATGGGATTGCAGAAATGGATAAAAACAGCCCTTGACCTTGAGGGTTTTGCCACCTAGTTGGGGAAGTCATCAAATAAATTTGTGTCCTGAGGGTATGCAGACTGTCCAGTCCTTTTCTGCCCCTGCTTCATGCAGATGCAGAGATCAAATAAAGGCACACACATACACACAGCTGCATGTGTGTGGTTGACAGACAGGTCTACAAATGTCTTGTGCTCACACACTGTGTGTCCAGGCCCCCTATCCAAGCTATAAATAAACAGGTTTCAGCTTTTGCAGCCCAACCTGGTTTGTTTCCTCTGAGTTCAAAGGAGTTTATTAATTCTGGCCTCTTCATATGAAGCTTGCAAAGTCTCCTGTAGGACATATCCATAGCAACTGTGATAACCACCGGACAAGGAAGATGTTAACCTCTTGGAGTCTGCTGCCCACTTTTTGTGTCCCTGTCACATGCTGGTGGTGTTTCTCAGACTCTCTGAAATACTGAGAAGTGGCTGTTTGGGCAGTGGGAAGGTCTAGGGTAGGGGGATGCCTCCTTCCTGCACCCAGGAACTCTGGTCCATGTAGGCTAATATGTGATGAAGTGAGCCTGGTGCCAACTGGTGCTCAAGCCAGCATAGGGAGAGGAGTCGGGATGCTGTGGGAATTGACTTTGGCTTTGTCCCCAAGTTACAGACTGAACCTTCCAAAATTGCCAAAAGGTCTTACTGTAGGTGCTGCTGTTTCCAATCTGACCTTTTCACTAAGAATGAAAAATGCTCCCTGCCTTCTCTTTGGGTCCAGAATGAATGGTTCCTTCAAACAGGTCAGCTATTTCAACTCATTTTCTGACCTGGGGCAGATCACCTTCATTTCCTGATCTCATTCATGAAACAAAGAATCATTGAGAATGCCCTGGTTCTCAGCTGCAGGTGGGAGGTCTGTAGAATGCCATTCGAGTGAGGAGGGAGTGCCTCATGCTCTGTTCCTGAGAGGCGACCCATGGAGAGAAGAGGCAGAGGGCTACCTAGACCTGAGGTCAAAGCCTAAGTCCATTCACATACTTGCTGGGCATCTGTAATCAAGTTCCTTCTCTCTGAGTCTGCTGTTCATGGGCAAAATGATCATAATGGAACATACTGTGTAAATCCATCAGGAAGACTGAAGGAAAAACGTCTGCAATCAGTTTACGCTTCGTGCTCAGTAGGTAGGGATGTTCAGTAAATAAGAGTTCATTTATTTTTACTCTATGCCCTGCTCTCCACTCTACAGATAGAGATGCCATCTGCTCTGGAGGAGCTCTAATCCAGCAGACCAGACAGATGAACAAACACACATAATGGGGTCATAAAGGCAACAGTCAATTCTACATAAGGAAGGCAGGGTATCTTTCTAGAAGAGATGACATAAATTGAGAGTGTAGTAACTAATTATATCAAGTGGAGAATCTGTTTCCTGTAGAGCTATGGTTCTCATATGGGGCAGTTTTGCCCCCAGGGAACATTTGGAAGTATTTGGAGACATATATGTTTGTCACAGCTGTGGACAGTGCTACTGCTTAATTAGCCAGAGCTGCTGCTGCCATAGTAGATCAGGTAACTCCCATCCCCACGATGATCCCGCCCCAAATGGCAGTAGTATCAAGGTTGAGAAACATCACTTAGAGCATCATAATTGTATTTATCCTTATGAGTATTACTAAATGTTGAGGCACCTGTGTTAAGCAGGGCACAGGAGCCTCTGTCTGCATTATCACATTTCATTCTCATAACCAGTTTGTGGGATAATTCTCAGTGACTATTTTCATTCTAATCAATCTAACACTCAGAAAGATTAGAAAACTTGTCTATGATGCTCCAGAATCAGAAGCCAAGTTTGCAGTTCAAGATCCCCAGACTCCAATTTCAATTTAAAATAATTCACTCTACTACCGCAGATGTCTCTAGGGAAAAGACCTAGGGATTGCCTTGATCATCCACTGGACATGTGCTATGTGTAGTGTGTAGGTGTCCAGCTTTGTGTTATTATAGCCATCCTGCCATGCCCACTATGTTGCCTGCTGGATGACCCTTGTAAGCATCCTAATTTGTATAGGACAAGCAAAGTCATTAGGATAGCTGAGTGTGTTATGTGTCCACTGACACCCAGACCTCAGTACTTGACGCTGGACACATTCATAATGTTTGAAAAAGGACAGGTGCATTCCAGTTGGCTGCAGCCCACCTTTGTCAAGTTTAGCATATAAACCCCTTCTTTATGCTTTGAGGTGTGAGATCCACCTATTCTACTGCTGTCAAACACATGCTTCTGCATGTAAGTCCCAAAAATATTACACTTGCCGTATCCTTAGGTCTGCCTGCATATTTTCTGGGTCTCACAGCAGCATTCACCTTTGCGGTCACTCCTCAGATTGGACTGTTTTTCTAAAACAGGTGGGTAAAACTAGCTTAAAGATTCAGGGCAGAGGAGATTTTGCTGCCTTTAAAGGTGCCACCTGGGGTCTTTCTTCAAGGAGGGAAAATATAGTTCAGCTCAATGACAGGGACACTTCCATGAGTGGAGAATAAATAAAATGAGACAACTAGCTCATTTTTCCTACTTACTCAAGTCCCGATGCGGGTTCTGCTATTGTTGTGGCTGATTTTACCATTACTACCACTCAACTAATAACTAATGAACATTGACCTGATTCAGTTATTATTCCATTTACTCAATATTATATTAATCCTCTAGAAAACCAGTGAAATAGTATAATGGTTTCTCTTTTATATATGCAAAGCTAAGGCCAAGAGAAAGGTCAGGCACAAAAAGCAGGGCTCATAACTGCACTCATATTATTCTCAGTAGTTGCCAACTGGTAGCAATGCCCCAGGAGCCAGTGATTTTATCCGGGTAACCAGATAGTATCTGGAGATTGTTTTGTTATAACTGGTACCAGGTTGTATGTGCTATTGGCATCTATTGGCGAGGGGAAAAACATTATAATCATCCAGCATTTTCTGGTCCCAAGTGTCAATTATAGTGAGGTTGAGCACACTAGACTCTACCACAAAAGCTCCTACTGCTAAACTTTCTGCTATAAGGTCCCTACCTCCTCACTACACAGTAGGACTGAAAACCTTTCAATTGTGCTGAGTAAATGTTTATTTAAAAGTTTCCCAAGGACATAAAATGCCTTGCTTTATGCCTGAAAGCATAGAAGAACAGCTTGAAATTTAAAAATTCACTCTTCATTCATTTTTGACAATAGGATGAATTTTGTGACAAAACTGTGAGAAAAGCCAGGACCATGAACATGGCAAATCCACCTGTTTATGCTGTGTGAAGGTATTTTTTTGGAAGATGGAAATTGGGAAACCTTGCAGTCGAGCCCTAGTGAAATATTCATGACCCCCATCTAATTTCTAATTCAATTAAAAGGTACTAATGTAGTTAACTGTGACAATTATTTTTGTTAATGAATATATTTAAATGCTTATCAGCAAAGGTGATAAGGATTGCCCAGAAGACCCAGCCACAAACTTGAATTTCAAATTGGTTCCAGAAGTTTAAAGGTTGCCTTTACAAAGCTATAAACCAAATTTGGAATTTACAAAGTGGATAATTGTGGGATCAGCTATTCATTTTCAACTCCAGTGTTCCATTTTTTCAGGATTCCAGACAGGATTCTTTTAAAGTGCAACATTGTTCAACTGCATTTGAAATAGGATTTGATTTATAAAAATTCAAATCATACTGACTTTGAAGAACCCAAGGGCAAGAAGCAGCAAATCCCAGTGTTTGTTGCTGAGTAGGGAACAAAGTTTCTCTGCTTGTGATGTCACAAGATTGTTCCAGCAATGGGAGGCCATGTTCTGCAAGCTTTCTTTAAGAGAAATTGATTAGCATCTCCTAACAATTAGTTTTGTCCTGTAGGATAAAGGCATAAACAACAGGTGATGTGGTAGGACTGATATACCAGTTATCTACACATAGTCTGTCTGTCTGTGTCTCTCTTTCTGTCACTTTTTCTCTCTCTGTCTCTTCCCCCCCATACAGGCATTTAAATTCTTTTTTGTTGTTATATGAAGAATGTCTGTTTTCATGTATGTGAATCTTATGTTTACTATACTGTTAGCATAGTTACTATACTGATAGTTACAACAATGGGTATCATGGCATCTTTGTAAGTAAAAAATCTGATTGTAACAATTCTATCACTCACCAGCTCTAAGATGTGGGGCAAGTCATTTAGCTTTCTGAATCATCGTTTTTAGTCTATGAAGGGAGAGTTATATCTTGTGTACCTCTCAGATTGTCAGACATGTTAGAGAGATAAAATATTTATGAATGTTTAATCAATGGTGGTGGTAGAAATACTGTAGTGATAGTTGATATTGCTGTTAACCTTAACATACTTTAACTTCAAAATATCCTATAAAGTAGGTAGCATTATTTCTATTTTATTTATAAGAAGACTGAGACTCAGGGAACCGTTGTTATTTACCCAATGCCATGAGCTGATAAAAGCGGGTATTTTTCCACTTATGATTCATAGTCTATCTCCTGGAAACTACATTGAAGCCTCTTTGCAACCCTACAGTGCCAAACACATCCATTTCACTTGTAGACATGTGAAACCTCACTATTTTGATACATATCATTTGGTAATGATCTGTTCTCACCATTGCTTTGAACAAAAATCACTCACTCCCTGTAGGTTCACAATGACTTAGCCAGTTTAAGGCAGTGTAGAAAAGACTCTTTGAAGATGCATTTATCAATAGTGTCTCTGAGGCTGTTTGAAGAAAGATTGGAGGTGCTAATTTCAGCAGGCGTAGTCCCCACTGTAACACAGATCTCTTGGGCTGCAACTGAGGAAAATATAAATATAAACTTTATCCCAAGGAGAGATAAGAGCTGAAAATTCTAAGTTCTTAGAAAGGTAGAGATGAAAAGGAAAGGTGGAAACTCAGTTGATTATTAGACTGGTGACACTGACTGTAAAACAAATCTGCAGAGGCTTCTGGTATACACCTCTGGGAATCACAGGAGCACAAAAGTTTTCCCTGGAGAGTCAAAGGAAGAGAAATTTAGATAATATTCAACTTTTTCTGGTCAGGGCTCCAGAAAGAAATGCTACGAATGTTGCTTACATAGCAAAGGAGGTGCAAAGACTTGACTTGAAGAGCTCTGCCAGAGTAGAAAAAGAATACATTTAAAAAAAATCACTCAGTACATTTATTTAGATATACTAAAAACACATGGACAAGTCTTATACACCAAAACATACAAAACTCTGCTATAATAAGTCAAGGAAAATTAATGGAGATGAACATTCAAGGTGCTAACTCTCTCCAATTTAATACACAGGCTTAATGCAAATTCTTTTTTTATTTTAAAGAGAATAAAACAAAAGAGAACAGAACAAAGCAAATCAGAACAGAACAATCCAAGCAACACAGCGCTTCACAACAAGACAACCAGACATCAACCAAAGCTACCATAATGTCTCTTTTCTTTGACATAGTTGAGCATACCTTCATGCACAATAATATCAAACATGGCAAAATAGTACAAAACCATTCAAAAGAATGAAAGCATTACAGGACTTCAAAACCAAATAACAAGAAATGCACAATGCTACTATAATATCTCATTTTCCTCAAAAATTTTATTTATACCCTCTCACATAATAAAATCAAATAAAACACAACAGGATAGAACTAATCAAAACAGAAGAACAGAAGCATGGTAGGACTTCAAAACGAGATGATAATAAATCAGCAATGGTTGCCATAATGTCTTGTTTTCTTCAAAACAGCTGTTTATACCATCACACATAATAAAATCAAATAAAACAGAATAAAATCAATCAAACCAATGAATGAAAGCATTATAAGCCTTCAAAGCAATATAATAGGAAACTATGATTACCATAAAATATCCCATTATATTCAAAATAGCTGCCCCTACCATCTGACAGCATAAAATCTATCAAAACAAAACAGAACAAAGCCAAACCTAACAAAATTGTGTAAACAATGCAAGAGTTCAAAATAAGACAGTAAGAAATTGACAGTAGTTTCCACCTTTCCCTCCCAGGTGTTTCCTCCCCTTTGCTTTTACAGTAACTGTTTTGCTTTTGGATCCCATTAACTCCTTCTGTTTCTTATGCTGGGGTTCACCCATATGAGTTCAAACTGTTTTGGCCATGAATATGATCTCCAGTTGCGTCCATTTACATACAGGAGCCTTGGGATTATGCTACTTTATAGCTGGGTAGCTTTCCACTGCATGAAAATACCATATCTTTCTTAC